>OW121740.1:141283141-141330353 GCA_933228675.1 Stomorhina lunata | reverse complement strand
GTTAGTTTTTTTGGTGTTAATAAAATGGTTTTAAATAAGAAAACTAAAATATAGAACGTGTTTATTATAATGATGCCAAATGTGATAACGACTTCACACCGCTAACTCGTTAGACGGAAGTGGAGTGATTTCGAATTATGGGTTGACTTTCTACAGCTTTTCCTTTAACCTTTTTCAATACATTTTTTCATCATACATGCTTTAAGTAAATAACATTTTTAATAGAGTCTACATTTTTAGTAATTGGTTAACTACAACAATTATATCGATTTCGATTAAAAAATTTAAAGTAAAAATAAGCAAACCACTAAACTACACTTTTTTAGTCTATAGTCTAAAGACTAACTCTTATCACCAATTCTACTAGGATATTCACAAGGTCTCATATCTAATCATATTATAGTAAGTCAATAATGTCTTAAAATTTTCAGTTCTGAAATAGTCGAAAAAAAATTTAACTGTGATATTTTTAGCTTCGCGAATTTATTTTTATATTCTAAAATCCTAACTACTCCCTATATATTTTCTTCACTGATGCAATCTTGATAAAAACACTTTCAGTGTTTAAAAGGTAGACCAAAATATTGACCTTAGCTAATTTTCCACACTATAGACTTTTTAATAAAAACTTACAACATAACAAAGATTGTTTTCCTTAGAGCTTTTTACTCGTACAAAAGCTTTCAATGAAACTAGTTTTACACACACAAACATTTAATATGGGCTTATTAGAGTCCTGGGTGTAATTTTCATAATGATGCCTTGTTTAGGCACTGGCTAAGATTCCAAGAATACAGTGGCTTTTGTAAGTGCCCCTAACTACTGCCTACAAGTGGGCATGAGAGTATGTGCAATTATTAGTAGGTTGCATAATGTTGCAAGAAGTACACGATAGCAACCCAGTAGTTAAACATTTAATACTTGGACTAATATTGGTGGGGAGGCTTTATTGGTCTGATACCAATAATAAACTCCTTTTTTAATTTACTAAGCTCTATCCCAAGCACCCCCACAGTGTAAGCATAACACTTAGGGTTAAACAGGGGTTTATACAACAATTGAAAACCACATGGTTTTCGTAGATTTTTGCTCCTTTGGAACTGGTGGGATGTTCCATAAAGTACTTAAGTTTGTTCCTTTTTATTTTACTGCTACGATTGTGTGTGTTGGTCTTTGCTGTTATAGTTTTGTGCTAACAACAATAATAATAATAATAAGGTTGCAACTTGCAAGTTGCCACAGCCAAGAGAAAAGAGAGTTTCGGTTTAGAAAACGCGTTTGCTACAAAAAGCAAATATTACCTTGTTTTTTTTTGTAAAAAAAGATTAAATCCACAAAAAAAAAACTTGAAAAGGGAAAAACATATGTTTGGCATTAAAAGAAAAATTATATAATATTAGTTTGGAGGCTTTATAATTAAAGCGGTTTTTTTTTGTTTTGGTAAAAGTAAAGGCATTTGGAGAACGTAATAAAAGTATCAAAACTTATGAAGATTTTTAACAGTTTCCTATTTTTATAGGAAATTTTTTAAACATTTATTTTTATAGGAAATTTTTTAAAAATTTATTTTTATAGGAAATTTTTTTAAAAATTTCCAATTCTTATAGGAAATTTATTAAAAATTTCCTATTTTTATAGGAAATTTTTTAAAAATTTCCTATTTTTATAGGAAATTTTTTTTAAATTTCCTTTTTTTATAGGAAATTTTTTAAAAATTTCCTATTTTATAGGAAATTTTTTTAAAATTTCCAATTCTTATAGGAAATTTATTAAAAATGTCCTATTCTTATAGGAAATTTATTAAAAATGTCCTATTTTTATAGGAAATTTTTTAAAAATTTCCTATTATTATAGGAAATTTTTTAAAAATTTCCTACTTTTATAGGAAATTTTTTAAATATTTCCTATTTTTATAGGAAATTTTTCAAAAATTTCCTTTTTTTATAGGAAATTTTTCAAAAATTTCCTATTTTTATAGGAAATTTTTCAAAAATTTCCTATTTTTATAGGAAATTTTTCAAAAATTTCCTATTTTTATAGGAAATTTTTCAAAAATTTCCTATTTTTATAGGAAATTTTTCAAAAATTTCCTATTTTTATAGGAAATTTTTCAAAAATTTCCTATTTTTATAGGAAATTTTTCAAAAATTTCCTACTTTTATAGGAAATTTTTCAAAAATTTCCTATTTTTATAGGAAATTTTTCAAAAATTTCCTATTTTTATAGGAAATTTTTTAAAAATTTCCTATTTTTATAGGAAATTTTTCAAAAATTTCCTATTTTTATAGGAAATTTTTCAAAAATTTCCTATTTTTATAGGAAATTTTTCAAAAATTTCCTATTTTTATAGGAAATTTTTCAAAAATTTCCTATTTTTATAGGAAATTTTTCAAAAATTTCCTATTTTTATAGGAAATTTTTCAAAAATTTCCTATTTTTATAGGAAATTTTTCAAAAATTTCCTATTTTTATAGGAAATTTTTCAAAAATTTCCTATTTTTATAGGAAATTTTTCAAAAATTTCCTATTTTTATAGGAAATTTTCAAAAATTTCCTATTTTTACAGGAAATTTTTCAAAAATTTCCTATTTTTATAGGAAATTTTTCAAAAATTTCCTATTTTTATAGGAAATTTTTCAAAAATTTCCTATTTTTATAGGAAATTTTTCAAAAATTTCCTATTTTTATAGGAAATTTTTCAAAAATTTCCTATTTTTATAGGAAATTTTTCAAAAATTTCCTATTTTTATAGGAAATTTTTCAAAAATTTCCTATTTTTATAGGAAATTTTTCAAAAATTTCCTATTTTTATAGGAAATTTTTCAAAAATTTCCTATTTTTATAGGAAATTTTTCAAAAATTTCCTATTTTTATAGGAAATTTTTCAAAAATTTCCTATTTTTATAGGAAATTTTTCAAAAATTTCCTATTTTTATAGGAAATTTTTCAAAAATTTCCTATTTTTATAGGAAATTTTTCAAAAATTTCCCATTTTTTAAGGAAATTTTTCAAAAATTTCCTATTTTTTTTAGGAAATTTTTCAAAAATTTCCTATTTTTATAGGAAATTTTTAAAAATTTCCTATTTTTATAGGAAATTTTTCAAAAATTTCCTATTTTTATAGGAAATTTTTCAAAAATTTACTATTTTTATAGGAAATTTTTCAAAAATTTACTATTTTTATAGGAAATTTTTCAAAAATTTCCTATTTTTATAGGAAATTTTTAAAAAATTTCCTATTTTTATAGGAAATTTTTCAAAAATTTCCTATTTTTATAGGAAATTTTTCAAAAATTTCCTATTTTTATAGGAAATTTTTCAAAAATTTCCTATTTTTATAGGAAATTTTTCAAAAATTTCCTATTTTTATAGGAAATTTTTCAAAAATTTCCTATTTTTATAGGAAATTTTTCAAAAATTTCCTATTTTTATAGGAAATTTTTCAAAAATTTCCTATTTTTATAGGAAATTTTTCAAAAATTTCCTATTTTTATAGGAAATTTTTCAAAAATTTCTTATTTTTATAGGAAATTTTTCAAAAATTTCCTATTTTTATAGGAAATTTTTCAAAAATTTCCTATTTTTATAGGAAATTTTTCAAAAATTTCCTATTTTTATAGGAAATTTTTCAAAAATTTCCTATTTTTATAGGAAATTTTTCAAAAATTTCCTATTTTTATAGGAAATTTTTCAAAAATTTCCTATTTTTATAGAAAATTTTTAAAATTTTTTTTTTTTTATAGGAAATTTTTTAAAAATTTTCTATTTCTAGAGGAAATATTTTAAAAATTTTCTATTTTTATAGGAAATTTTTTAAAAATGTCCTATTTTTAAAGGAAATTTTTCAAAAATTTCCTATTTTGAAAGGAAATTTTTCAAAAATTTCCTATTTTTAAAGGAAATTTTTCAAAAATTTCCTATTTTTATAAAAAAATTTTCAAAAATTTCCTATTCTTATAAAAAATTTCTCAAAAATTTCTATTTTTATAAAAAATTTTTGAAAAATTTCCTATTTTTATAAAAAAAATTTTCAAAAATTTCCTATTTTTATAGGAAATTTTTCTAAAATTTCCTATTTTTATAAATAATTTTTCAAAAATTTCCTATTTTTATAGGAAATTTTTCTAAAATTTCATATTTTTATAGGAAAATTTTCAAAAATTACCTATTTTTATAGGAAATTTTTCAAAAATTTATAGGAAATTTTTCAAAAATTTCCTATTTTTATAGGAAATTTTTCAAAAATTTCCTATTTTTATAGGAAATTTTTCAAAAATTTCCTATTTTTATAGGAAATTTTTCAAAAATTTCCTATTTTTATAGGAAATTTTTCAAAATTTTCCTATTTTTATAGGAAATTTTTCAAAAATTTCCTATATGTATAGGAAATTTTTCAAAAATTTCCTATATGTATAGGAAATTTTTCAAAAATTTCCTATATGTATAGGAAATTTTTCAAAAATTTCCTATTTTTATAGGAAATTTTTCAAAAATTTCCTATTTTTATAGGAAATTTTTCAAAAATTTCCTATTTTTATAGGAAATTTTTCAAAAATTTCCTATTTTTATAGGAAATTTTTCAAAAATTTCCTATTTTTATAGGAAATTTTTCAAAAATTTCCTATTTTTATAGGAAATTTTTCAAAAATTTCCTATTTTTATAGGAAATTTTTCAAAAATTTCCTATTTTTATAGGAAATTTTTCAAAAATTTCCTATTTTTATAGGAAATTTTTCAAAAATTTCCTATTTTTATAGGAAATTTTTCAAAAATTTCCTATTTTTATAGGAAATTTTTCAAAAATTTCCTATTTTTATAGGAAATTTTTCAAAAATTTCCTATTTTTATAGGAAATTTTTCAAAAATTTCCTATTTTTATAGGAAATTTTTCAAAAATTTCCTATTTTTATAGGAAATTTTTCAAAAATTTCCTATTTTTATAGGAAATTTTTCAAAAATCTCCTATTTTTATAGGAAATTTTTCAAAAATTTCCTATTTTTATAGGAAATTTTTTAAAAATTTCGTATTTTTATAGAAAATTTTTTAAAAATTTTCTTTTTTTATAGGAAATTTTTTAAAAATTTTCTATTTCTAGAGGAAATATTTTAAAAATTTTCTATTTTTATAGGAAATTATTTAAAAATGTCCTATTTTTAAAGGAAATTTTTCAAAAATTTCCTATTTTGAAAGGAAATTTT
The DNA here is from genome assembly GCA_933228675.1 of Stomorhina lunata. Taxonomy (NCBI): domain Eukaryota; kingdom Metazoa; phylum Arthropoda; class Insecta; order Diptera; family Rhiniidae; genus Stomorhina; species Stomorhina lunata. The sequence continues at coordinate 141,325,154 of OW121740.1, read as the reverse complement.
TCAAAAAGTTCCTATTTTTAAAGGAAATTTTTCAAAAATTTCCTATTTTTATAAAAAAATTTTCAAAAATTTCCTATTCTTATAAAAAATTTCTCAAAAATTTCTTATTTTTATAAAAAAATTTTAAAAAAATTCCTATTTTTATAAAAAATTTTTGAAAAATTTCCTATTTTTATAAAAAAAATTTTCAAAAATTTCCTATTTTTAAAGGAAATTTTTCAAAAATTTCCTATTTTTATAGGAAATTTTTCAAAAATTTCCTATTTTTATAGGAAATTTTTCAAAAATTTCCTATTTGTATAGGAAATTTTTCAAAAATTTCCTATTTTTATAGGAAATTTTTCAAAAATTTCCTATTTTTATAGGAAATTTTTCAAAAATTTCCTATTTTTATAGGAAATTTTTCAAAAATTTCCTATTTTTATAGGAAATTTTTCAAAAATTTCCTATTTTTATAGGAAATTTTTCAAAAATTTCCTATTTTTATAGGAAATTTTTCAAAAATTTCCTATTTTTATAGGAAATTTTTCAAAAATTTCCTATTTTTATAGGAAATTTTTTAAAAATTTCCTATTTTTATAGGAAATTTTTCAAAAATTTCCTATTTTTATAGGAAATTTTTCAAAAATTTCCTATTTGTATAGGAAATTTTTCAAAAATTTCCTACTTTTATAGGAAATTTTTCAAAAATTTCCTATTTTTATAGGAAATTTTTCAAAAATTTCCTATTTTTATAGGAAATTTTTCAAAAATTTCCTATTTTTATAGGAAATTTTTCAAAAATTTCCTATTTTTATAGGAAATTTTTCAAAAATTTCCTATTTTTATAGGAAATTTTTCAAAAATTTCCTATTTTTATAGGAAATTTTTCAAAAATTTCCTATTTTTATAGGAAATTTTTCAAAAATTTCCTATTTTTATAGGAAATTTTTCAAAAATTTCCTATTTTTATAGGAAAATTTTCAAAAATTTCCTATTTTTATAGGAAAATTTTCAAAAATTTCCTATTTTTATAGGAAATTTTTCAAAAATTTCCTATTTTTATAGGAAATTTTTCAAAAATTTCCTATTTTTATAGGAAATTTTTCAAAAATTTCCTATTTTTAAAGGAAATTTTTCAAAAATTTCCTATTTTTATAGGAAATTTTTCAAAAAATTTCCTATTTTTATAGGAAATTTTTCAAAAATTTCCTATTTTTATAGGAAATTTTTTAAAAATTTCCTATTTTTATAGGAAATTTTTCAAAAAATTTCCTATTTTTATAGGAAATTTTTCAAAAATTTCCTATTTTTATAGGAAATTTTTCAAAAATTTCCTATTTTTATAGGAAATTTTTCAAAAATTTCCTATTTTTACAGGAAATTTTTCAAAAATTTCCTATTTTTACATGAAATTTTTCAAAAATTTCCTATTTTTATAGGAAATTTTTCAAAAATCTCCTATTTTTATAGGAAATTTTTCAAAAATCTCCTATTTTTATAGGAAATTTTTCAAAAATCTCCTATTTTTATAGGAAATTTTTCAAAAATCTCCTATTTTTATAGGAAATTTTTCAAAAATTTCCTATTTTTATAGGAAATTTTTCAAAAATTTCCTATTTTTATAGGAAATTTTTCAAAAATTTCCTATTTTTATAGGAAATTTTTCAAAAATTTCCTATTTTTATAGGAAACTTTTCAAAAATTTCCTATTTTTATAGAAAATTTTTCAAAAAATTCCTTTTTTTATAGGAAATTTTTCAAAAATTTACTTTTTTTATAAGAAATTTTTTAAAGATTTCCAATTTTCATAGAAATTTTTTCAAAAATGTTTTTTTTTTTATAGGAAATTTTTCAAAAATTTCCTATTTTTATAGGAATTTTTTCACAAGTTTACTATTTTTATATGATATTTTTCTAAAATTTTATTCGGCCTAGTCAATGTTTATATATAAATGTTTGTATTTGCAGTGACAATCGACTTAATTGATAAAAGAAATAAATTATTCATGCATATTAGACATAATTATTCTACAAATAGTAATATCTAAAAGGTTTTTTCAAACAATTGTTTTTACTATTTTTTTATAATTTTTATCTCAAACAAAAGAAAATTTAAATTAATTCCCGTTTTTGTCGTTGTTATTTGCAAAAGTCTAATTATGCTCGTTGTAAAAAATATATGTTATATTTCTCGACTATTATCTCCGCAAAAGTATAAGAGTATGTATAATGTATGTTCATTTTACATAGGTATAAAAATATGTAACACTAATCAACAAAAAAATCAAAAGCTACTTCCTCCTTAAGAATACTAATAATATATTTAGGATTTTATTACATCAGTTAAGCTTTAATTAGTTAAAATTCTTATAATTCTATAGATAATCTTGAAAATATATGTTTTTCGGGATTTAAGAATTTTAAATGAAATTAATTTGTCGACCAGTGTAATCTACATAAATACTCATATCCTTATAATATTTTATTTGCAAAGTAACTAAAATTCTAGAATATGAGAGAAATTGCACAAAAGTCGTGTGTAAATATATACTTAACAAACCATAAATGCAAAAATGAATACAAATGAATCCATGTTTGATGCAACATTGTCATAAGGCAAAAAACCTAAGATAAATTAGGAATCACTATGAAAGTTAAAAGACAAATAATTAGATATTTTTAGGAAATTGAGTTTAATAAATATCTGATCAAAGATTTCTGAAAGTTGATGACGAGTTCTTAAAACAAAAACTATCATTTAGGGATTATTACACTGTTCTTGCAACTGAAAGACATGTGTGTACGAGTTTCAACACAAGAACAAAAGTATTTTTTAATACATAATTTGTATTCAAACTGTGTATTGTGGTAAGAAAATATAATGAATCATAGTGAAAAAATTAGGAAAAAAGTTATATTTCCAGAGATAAAGTCGAAAAAAAGTTATAATGGACCAACATGGCAAAACAATGTAATTTTTGCTAAAAAGACAAAAAAAAGTTGTTATGCAAATGCATTCATATATTATACTAAAACAGATCTAAACTTCAAATTGCACTTTGATAAACTTTGCTAGGAAAAAGCTTAACAAAAAGAGATAATAATGTATAATGAGGAAAGAAGTTGAACACGAAGCAGCAACATGTGATCTCTAAATTAACATCCCTAAAACCAAATGTAACATTTAGCACTACAATGACAAATAGAAGAAGTCAAATCTATGTGTTTGACCCGGTCTAGGTAGTTTATAACAAAATCTCGAAAAATTAGCTAATTTTTCAAAATTTTGTTTTTGAGCCTTTTCATAGACCGGGTCACATATTATAAAGGAAGCATAATAATAACATAAAGAGTCTTCACGGAGAACGTTTCGAGTCGTATAAACAAGGCAGCCAAGCTTCTCGTTAATTTAGTCAAATGTGAAAATACCTACATTAAATGTGTCCCGAAGAAAATTTTCTATAGAAACATTTTGTATCGAAAATTTGCTATAGAAAAATTTTATATCGAAAATTTTGTGTAGAAATATTTTATATCGAAAATTTTGTGTAGAAATATTTTATATCGAAAAATTTTATTTCAAAAATTTTCTAAAGAAAAATTATTTATCGAAAAGTTTCTACAGAAATATCGATAAATGATTAACTAATTATATTTAATTAAAAAAAAAAAACAACTATAAGACCTCAAGCTTGAAAAAATCTTTTATTTTTGCGAAAAATTTTATAACGAAAATTTCGTACAAAAAAATTTTATATCGAAAATTTTCTATACAAAAATTTTATATTGAAAATATTCTGCAGAAAAATTTTATATGAAAATTTGATATCGACAATTTTCTACAGAAATTTTTTTTTTAATTTTCAATAAAAAAATTTTATATTTATAAAAAAATTGTTATACAAAAATATTATATCAAAAATTTTGTATAGAAAAATTTTGTATCGAAAATTTTGTGTAGAAATATTTTATATCGAAAATTTTCTACAGAAATATTTTTTATCGAAAATTTTCTATAGAAAAATTTTATATCGAAAATTTTCTAAAAAAATTTTTTTTTTCGAAAATTTTCAATAGAAAAATTTTATTCTGAAAATTTTTAAAATTTGAATTAAAAAATGTATATGTAAATTTTTCTATACAAAAATTTTATATAAAAATTTGATATCGACAATTTTCTACAAAAATTTTTTTTTCGCAAATTTTCAATAGAAATATTTTATATTTATAAAAAATTTGCATACAAAAATATTATATTAAAAATTTTGTATAGAAAAATTTTGTATCGAAAATTTTGTATAGATATATTTTACATCGAAAATTTTCTATAGAAATATTTTTTATCGAAAATTTTCTATAGAAATATTTTTTATCAAAAATTTTCGATAGAAAAATTTTATATTGAAAATTTTCTATAAAAAAATTTTTTATCGAAAATTTTTAATAGAAAAATTTTATATTTAAAATTTTCTATACAAAAATTTTATATGGAAATTTTCTATATAAAAATTTTATATCGAAAATTTTCTATACAAAAATTTAATATGAAAATTTGATATCGACAATTTTCTACAGAATTTTTTTTTTTCGAAAAATTTCAATAGAAACCTTTTATATTCATAAAAAATTTATATACAAAAATATTATATAAAAAATATTGTAGAGAAAAATTTTGTATAGAAATATTTTATATCGAAAATTTTCTATAGAAATATTTAATATCGAAAATTTTCTATGGCAAAATTTTATATCAAAAATTTTCTAAAGAAAAAATTTTTATCGAAAATTTTCTAAAGAAAAATTTTATATCGAAAATTTTCTATAAAAAAATTTTATACCTAAAATTTTCTATAGAAAAGTTTTATATTTAAAATTTTCTTTAGAAAAATCAACTAACGAAAATTTTCTATACAAAAATTTTATATCGAAAATTTTCTATACAAAAATTTTATATCAAAATTTTGATATCGACAATTTTTTACAGAAAATTTTTTTTGAAAATTGTCAATAGAAACATTTTATATTCATAAAAAATTTGTATACAAAAATATTATATCAAAAATATTGTAGAGAAAAATTTTGTATAGAAATATTTTATATCGAAAATTTTCTATAGAAATATTTTTTATCGAAAATTTTCGATATCAAAAAACTATTTATTACAATAATAAATAATTGTAATAAAATGGGATTCTTAGTGCAATACACTACAGTAAAACTTTTTAATTAAATGTTTGATGTCCCAAATTTTGATAAACCTTTTGAAAGATTTTATATCGAAAATTTTCTTTAAAAAAATTTTTATCGAAAATTTTCAATAGAAAAATTTTTAATTAAAAATTTTAAATAGAAAAATTTTATAACGAAGATTTTCTATAGAAAAATTTTATATCAAAAATTTGATTTAAAAAATTTTCTATAAAAAAAAAAATTATATAGAAAATTATATCGAAGATTTTCTATAGAAAAATTATGTATCAAAAATTTTCTATAAAAAAATTTTATATCGAATATTTTCTATAGAAAAATCTATTAGCGAAAATTTTCTATAGAAAAATTTTATATTTAGAATTTTCTATACAAAAATTTTATATCAAAAATTTTCTATAAAAAAATTTTATATGAAAATTTTATATCGAGAATTTTCTATACAATTTTTTTTTTTCGAAAATTTTCAATAGAAAAATTTTATATTCATAAGAAATTTGTATTAATATTATATCAAACATTTTGTATCGAAAATTTTGTAAAGAAATATTTTGTATCGAAAATTTTCTATAGAAATATTTTATATAGAAAATCTTCTTTTTTTTTTATAGAAATATTTTTTATCGAAAATTTTCTATAGAAAAGTTTTATATCTTTTATATCCTTTAGAATATATTCTTTAGAATAATTTTCTGTAAAAAAAAAATTTTATACAAAAGTTTTCTATAAAAAAATGTTACATCGAAAAATTTATATAGAAAAATTTTGTTTCGAAAATATTTTATAAAAAATTTTGTATCGAAAATTTTCTAAAAAAATATTTTATATCGAAAATTTTCTAAAAAAATATTTTATATCAAAAATTATCTATAAAAAATTATATATCAAAAATTTTCTATAAAAAAAATTTTATATCGAAAATTTTTCATAGAAAAATTATATTTTAAACATTTTCTATAGAAAAATTTTTTTGTCGAAAATTTTCTATAGAAAAAATTTATATCGAAGATTTTCTATAGAAAAATTGTGTATCAAAAATTTTCTATAAAAAAATTTTTATCGAAAATTTTCTATAAAAAAAATGTATATCGAAAAATTTCTAGAACAATTATAATAGCCATGGACACAGTTGTGAAAAATGTTAGTACTTTTTATTTAAGCAAAATTTTCAATAGCGAATTAGGAAAATCAGCAGATCGTAGAACCATGTTTAGGCTTATTTAAATTACTAAAATATCTTGCTTTAATCTCTGCAAAAAGCCTAACTTTAAGTAAATACAACTATTACAAAAAAATGTTTTCCATATAAGAGCATTTTACATGTTATCCTGTCATCTTGTTGGTTATGACAATGTATTTTTTTATTTCTTCTTCATTTGTTTGTTCATTTTACATTTACTGTCCTCTAATGTCGTCTGGCCAAAGTAGAAAATTTCCATTATCTCAAAAACTCTTAACATACAAAATTCTTTAACTAAAACTAATTGCAAAAATGTTCATTCTTTATTTAAAATTCACATGCAATTGTGTGTGTGGAAGTATTTTTTTCCATTTATAACATGTACAGAAATTTCCAGTTTTTATTTTTTGGCTTCGCTTTGGTCATCTCATGCAGAAAGAAGTGCAACTGCGAGCTCTATCTGGATCTGGGTATAAATATAAAAACTTTTATCTGTTGCCCACACACTCGAATGAAATGGCAGAAGCAACAATTCTTTGACCCAAATAAAAACCTGTAATGACCAAAATGTAGAAAAAACTTACAAGCTATGTTATATAAGACAAGACAGATGGATAGATGAAAGGATATAACAGCACCCACTCAGTTTGTCTTAAAATATATTTAAATAATGATATAAATATTTTGTAAAAGTTCTTATTTTTAGCTCATTTAACATTTTAATTAAAAATTCTCATTATTTTAAATTAAAAATTTGTCTTTAGTACAAATTTTTATCAAAATTTGTCTTTTGAAAAAATTTTGAACAAAATTTGTCTTTAGTAAAAATTTTTAAGAAAATGTGTCCTTAGTAAAAATTTTGAACAAAATTTGTTTTTAGTAAAAATTTTTAAGAAAATGTGTCCTTAGTAAAAATTTTGAACAAAATTTCTCTTTAGAAAAATTTTGAACAAAATTTGTCTCTAATAAAATTTTGATCCAAATTTGTCTTTCATAAAATTTTGATCAAAATTAGTCTTTAATAAAATTTTGGTCAAAATTAGTCTTTAATAAAATGTTGATCAAAATTGGTATCTAGTAAGATTTTGATCAAAATTTGCCTTTAGTAAAATTTTTAACAAAATTTGTCTTTAGTAAAATTTTGAATAAAATTTGTCTTAAGCAAAAATTTTGAACTAAATTTGTCTTAATAAAAATCTTGATCAAAATTTGTCTTTAGTAAAATTTTAAGCAAAATTTGTCTTTAGTAAAAGTTTGATCAAAAATTTGTCTTTAGTAAGAAATTTTGATCAAAATTTGGCTTTAGTAAAATGTTGATACAAATGTGTCTTCAGTAAAATTTTTATCTAAATTTGTTCTTGGTAAAATTTTGATCAAACTTTGTCTTTAGTAAAATTTTGAACAAAATTTGTCTTTAGTAAAATTTTGAACAAAATTTGTCTTTAGTAAAATTTTGAACAAAATTTGTCTTTAGTAAAATTTTGATAAAAATTTATATTCAGCAAAAATTTTATCAAAATTTTTTTTGGTAAAATTTTGATTAAACTATGTCTTTAGTAAAATTTTGAACAAAATTTGTCTTTAGTTAAATTTTGAACAAAAGTTTCTTTAGTAAAATTTTGAACAAAATTTGTCTTAAGTAAAAATTTAGATCAAAATTTGTCTTTAGTAAAATTTTGATCAAAACTTATATTCAGCAAAAATTTTATCAAAATTTGTTTTTGGTAAAATTTTGATCAAACTTTGTCTTTAGTAAAATTTTGAACAAAATTTGTCTTTAGTAAAATTTTAAACAAAATTTGTCTTAAGTAAAAATTTAGATCAAAATTTGTCTTTAGTAAAATTTTGATCAAAATTTATATTCAGCAAAAATTTGATCAAAATTTGTTTTTGGTAAAATTTTGATCAAACTTTGTCTTTAGTAAAATTTTGAACAAAATTTGTCTTAAGTAAAAATTTAGATCAAAATTTGTCTTTAGTAAAATTTTGATCAAAACTTATATTCAGCAAAAATTTTATCAAAATTTGTTTTTGGTAAAATTTTGATCAAACTTTGTCTTTAGTAAAATTTTGAACAAAATTTGTCTTTAGTAAAATTTTGAACAAAATTTGTCTTTAGTAAAATTTTGAACAAAATTTGTCTTAAGTAAAATTTTGAACAAAATTTGTCTTAAGTAAAAATTTAGATCAAAATTTGTATTTAGTAAAATTTTGATCAAAAGTTTGTCATTAGTATAATTTTTTATCAAAACTTGGCTCTAGTAAAAAGTAAGATCAAAATGTAATATTTTTTCTTTAGTAAAATTTTGATCAAAATTTGTCTTTCGTAAAATTTTGATAAAAATTTGTATATAGTAAAAATTTTTTCAAAATTTGTCGTATGTAAAAATTTTTATCAAAAGTTTGTCTTTAGTAAAAATTCGATCAAATTTTGTATATAGTAAAAATATAATCAAAAATAATTTATTGTAAAAATTCTAATCAAAATTTGTGTTTAGTAAATCTTTGATAAAAATTGGTCTTTAATAAAATTTTGATCAAAATTTGTCTTAGGTAAAAATTTGATCCAAATTTTCATTTAGTAAAAATTTTAAACAAAATTGTTTTTTAGTAAAAATTTTGTTCAAAATTTTTCTTTAGTAAAATTTTTGATCAAAACTTTTCTTTAGTAAAAATTTTGATCAAAAATTGTGTTTAGTAAAATTTTCATTAAAATTTGTTTTTCGTAGAATTTGGATCAAAATTGTATTTAGTAAAATTTTGAACAAAATTTGTCTGGAGTAAAAATATTATCAAAATTTGTCTTTAGTAAAATTTTGATCAAAATTCATCTTTACAAAAATTTTTATCAAAATTTCTCTTAAGCAAAAATGTTTATCAAAATTTCTCTAAAGCAAAAATTTTGATAAAAATTTGTCTTTAGAAAAAATTTTGATCAAAATTTTTCTTAAGCAAAAATGTTGATCAAGAAAGGTCTTTAGTGAACTTTTTTATCAAAATTTGCTTAAGTAAAAATTATGATCAAAATTTTGTCTTAATTAAAAATTTTTAATTTTTCTGTCTTAAGAAAAAATTTTGAACAAAAATTGTCTTTATCAAAATTTTGATAAAATATTGTCTTTGTTAAAATTTCTTATAAACATTTTTTTCTAGTAAAAATTTTGAACAAAATTTGTTTTTAGTAAAAATTTATATCAAAATTTGTCTTTAGTGAAAAATTTGATCAAAATTTGTCTTTGGTAAAAATTTTAAACAAAATTTGTCTTTTGAAAAATTTTAAACAAAATTTGTCTTTTGTAAAAATTTTGATCAACATTTGTCTTAAGTAAAAATTTCTCTTAAGCAAATATCTTAACAAAATTGTTATTAAATTTTTGAATAACATTTTGTTGCTTTTTAATTTTAAAACTAAATGTTTCCTTAAGGTAAAATTTATCTCTAAAAATTTAAATGATTGTATATTTTATATCCATATTTAGTTTATCTATTTTTGCTAAAAGTTTTACTTTTTTAATTTTATTTTTAAATACATTTAACATTTTTATTTGCAATATGCAACAACAAAATGCAAATTTCTTCAAATTCTTCCACTTTTATTTGTTCTATAAATGTGTCCGTCTGGCTGGCCATAGTTAGATCTCTATTCGGTTTCTTTATTATGTTGCACTTATTCGTTTTATATTGAAATGTTTTTGGAGTTGCCACAAAATGCAATTAGTTTGGTTACGGTTTTTTTGTGTCTAACTAAATGCAAGGTTTACTTTTTTTTAACACAATTATTTGCATTTTATTTCACCCTCAAACTTTGGTAATAAAAAATAAATAAAAAAAAGGATTTAGAATTCCATCTAAAGCTTAAATAAATAGAATTTCAACCGTACTCCTAAATTGGATAACAAAATAAGATAAAAATACTTTTTAAATTTTATATTTAATTAAATAAACGAATTGTTGTCATAGTTATTTAAATTTAAATTCTATATATTTATTCAATCTTCAGGTTTTAATTTAAACTTTTTTATAAACTCTTTAAAAATGCGAAAAAGTTACAAAGTCAAATTTTATATAAAAAAGAAACATTTTACTTAAGAAGATTTTTGATCAAAATTTTACTAAAAACAAATACTAAAGACAAATTTTGATCAAAATTTTACTAAAGACAAATTTTGATCAAAAATTTACTAAATACAAATTTTGATAAAAATTTGACTAAAGATAAATTTTATTAAAGACAAATTTTGATCAAAATTTTACTAAAGACAAATTTTGTTAAAAATTTTACTAAAGACAAATTTTTGTTAAAAATTTTACTAAAAACAAATTTTGATTAAAATTTTACTAAAGACAAATTTTGATCAAAATTTTACTAAAGACAAATTTTGATCAAAATTGTACTAAAGACAAATTTTGATTAAAATTTTACTAAAGAAAAATTTTGATTAAAATTTTACTAAAGACAAATTTTGATCAAAATTTTACTAAAGACAAATTTTGATCAAAATTGTGCTAAAGGCAAATTTTGATAAAAATTTTACTAAAGACAAATTTTGATTAAAACTTTACTAAAAACAAATTTTGATCAAAATTTTACTAAAGACAAATTTTGATTAAAATTTTACTAAAGACAAATTTTGATTACAATTTTACTAAAGACAAATTTTGATTAAAATTTTATTAAAGACAAATTTTGATCAAAATTTTACTAAAGACAAATTTTGATCAAAATTGTGCTAAAGGCAAATTTTGATAAAAATTTTACTAAAGACAAATTTTGATTAAAACTTTACTAAAAACAAATTTTGATCAAAATATTACTAAAGACTAATTTTGAAAATAAAAATTAACTAAAGACATTCTTGATAAAAATTTTACTTAAGACAAATTATGATCAAAATTTTACTAAAGACAAATTTTGATCAAAATTTTGCTAAATACAAATTTTGATCAAAATTTTGCTAAATACAAATTTTGATAAAAATTTTATTAAAGACAAATTTTGATTAAAAGTTTACTAAAGACAAATTGTGATCAAAATTTTACTAGAGACTAATTTTGATAAAAATTTTACTAAAGACAATTTTGATCAAAATTTTACTAAAGACAAATTTTGATCAAATTTTTACTAAAGACAAATTTTGGTAAACATTTTGCCAATGACAAATTTTGATCAAAATTTTACTAAAGATGAATTTTTATCAAAATTTTACTATAGAAATTTTAATCCAAATTTTTACTAAATACAAATTTTGATCTAAATTTTTACTAAAGACAAATTGTGATCAAAATTTTTCTGAAGACAAATTTCGATCAAAATTTTACTAAAGACTAATTTTGATCAAAATTTTTCTGAAGACAAATTTTGGTCAAAATTTTATAGAGTTGTTTTTAATCAAATTTTGTAAAGACGTATTTCTACTCAAAGCTTTCACAACTTATAAAAAAAAATATATATTTTGCTGTAAATAATGCCTTAAACTCGCATCCATGTTCTGTCATCCCCCACATGTTCTGGTTTTTTTCACATTAAACTTTTTGCTCGTTACATTTTCGGTTATAATCATGCATTATTTTCTTTTTCGAAATTCCTTTTTCACTCTGTGGAAAATGTCATTTATTTTAGCAAAATGGTTTATAACTGGTTCTTCACGACTACACGATACACAAATGCACATACATGTTACTGTAACATTATTTGCATGTGTAATTAGGTTTTTGTGTATTACATGCCCAACAGTTCCGTTTGTTTAAAAGAATCAGGAAGTAAAATAGTTTATATCATTAAATGTAGAAGAAGTAAGTTTACGTACCTAAACGTTAACTTAATTATAGCCTCTTTTTATAGTACAAAATGTCTAAAAGCATAAAGTTTTAGTTAAGATTATGTTTAAACTATATCCTAAGAGGACAGTAGGATTACTAAAGTGCCATGTGTCATTGCTGAATTTGACTGTGGGAAATTAATAATTGCACATACAAAATGTACTATTAGCAAGCAATTCCTACATATACACGACCATTTGTTTAGTAAGGTAGTACAAATCTATGGGACAATTTTTCAAAAATTTCTGATTTTTGTAAGAAATTTTTCAAAAATTTCTTATTTTTATAGGAAATTTTTCAAAAAAAAAAATTTCTTATTTTTATAGGAAATTTTTCAAAATATTTTTATTTTTATAAGAAATTTTTCAAAAATTTCTTATTTTTATAAGAAATTTTTTAAAAATTTCTTATTTTTATAAGAAATTTTTCAAAAATTTCTTATTTTTATAAGAAATTTTTCAAAAATTTCTTATTTTTATAAGAAATTTTTCAAAAATTTCTTATTTTTATAAGAAATTTTTCAAAAATTTCTTATTTTTATAAGAAATTTTTCAAAAATTTCTTATTTTTATAGGAAATTTTTCAAAACTTTCTTATTTTTTAGGGAATTTTTCAAAAATTTCTTCTTTTTATAGGAAAATTTTCAAAAATTTCTTATTTTTATAGAAAATTTTTCAAAAATTTCTTATTTTTATAAGAAATTTTTCAAAAATTTCTTATTTTTATAGGAAATATTTCAAAACTTTCTTATTTTTATAGGAAATTTTTAAAAAATTTTTTATTTTTATAGGAAATTTTTCAAAAATTTCTTATTTTTATAGGAAATTTTTAAACAATTTCTTATTTCTATAGGAAATATTTCAAAAATTTCTTATTTTCATAGGAAATTTTTCAAAAATTTCTTATTTTTATAGGAAATTTTTCAAAAATTTCTTATTTTTATAGGAAATTTTTCAAAATTTTTTTATTTTTATAGGAAATTTTTTAAAAATTTCTTATTGTTATAGGAAATTTTTCAAAAATTTCTTATTTTTGTAGGAAATTTTTCAAAAATTTCTTATTTATATAGGAAATTTTTCAAAAATTTCTTATTTTTAGAAGAAAATTTTTCAAAAATTTCTTATATTTATAGGAAATTTTTCAAAAATTTCTTATTTTTATAGGAAATTTTTCAAAAATTTCTTATTTTTATAGGAAATTTTTCAAAAATTTTTTATTTTTATAGGAAATTTTTTAAAAATTTCTTATTGTTATAGGAAATTTTTCAAAAATTTCTTATTTTTATAGGAAATTTTTCAAAAATTTCTTGTTTTTATAGGAAATTTTTCAAAAATTTCTTATTTTTATAGGAAATTTTTCAAAAATTTCTTATTTTTATGTTAAATTCTTTCAAAAATTTGATATTTTTATAAGAAATTTTTCAAAAATTTCTTATTTTTATGGAAAATCTTTCAAAAATTTTTTATTTTTATAGGAAATTTTTCAAAAACTTCTTATTTTTATAGGAAGTTTTTCAATAATTTCTTATTTTTATAGGAAATTTTTCAAAAATTTCTTATTTTTATAGGAAATTTTTCAAAAATTACTTATTTTCATAGGAAATTTTTCAAAAATTTCTTACTTTTGTAGGAAATTTTTCAAAAATTTCTTATTTATATAGGAAATTTTTCAAAAATTTCTTATTTTTAGAAGAAAATTTTTCAAAAATTTCTTATTTTTATAGGAAATTTTTCAATAATTTCTTATGTTTATAGGAAATTTTTCAGAAATTTCTTATTTTGATAGGAAATTTCAAAAATTTCTTATTTTCATAGGAAATTTTTCAAAAATTTCATATTATTATAAGAAAATTTTTCAACAATTTCCTGTTTTATTTTGTTTTTTTTTTTTAAATTAAAGAAAAAAAATATTAAAAATTTTACTAAAAATATTTTTTGATCAAAATTTTTATTTGGAAGTTTTTTTATCTCCAGTTTTAATAGCCACTGTCTGACTGTAGCAATAAAGTTTACTAACTTTTAATTAAAATTTACAAAAATAAACTAATTTATGAATAGCAAGCGAATGGCATCCGCAACAATGCCGAAAGGAATAAATTTATTTGCGTGCAATTTTAAAAAAGCCATTGATGCAAAAGAGTCATAACTAAAAAAATTCAAACTGAAAAGATTGTTATTAAAGTGTTTAAGTTATCAACGATGTCACTGAAACTAGAACTATTTCTATCGGAATTGAGATAAAAACGGTTTCAATTCCGAATGTGATATGTGTATGTATATGAAAATATTTAAGATGTAAAATTTAACATAACTCAAATGAAATAATTTCAAATCTCAAAAAGATAAGTTATGTCATTTTTGCGGCAAACGCCCAATGTAAAGTGTATAAAAAATAGAAAAAGTCTATGAATGAATTGTCGCCTTTTCGTAGAAAAAGACAAGCGCTAGCAATTTTCATGGAAAATAATTTCACACATAGCAAATAAATAGTTTGGAAAATAAAATAAAGTTTACAATTAATATAAAATATGTATTGTTAAAATTAAAAGAGAATTTTTTAATAGTTTTTTCCATAAAATTTATAGTTATACAAAATGTTTAATTAGTCTCTAGAATTTATGGAACAGATGTCATTTTATTCTATTAAAACACCTGAATTTATTATAGAATGGAATGTTTTAATTCCATAGATATTGTGAAAGTTATATTGGAATATGAGAAGTTATATGAGGAATATGGGATCCAAATTTGCACCTCTTCCTTATATTAGTGACATGATTTTCTTAATTTTTTATGCTTCTTTTTTTTTAATTGCTCATCAATTACTTACCCCCAATTTTCAGTTTTACACCCCAGTTTTCGTGTTAATGAACTTTTTTCCAATTTTTCATGATAAACTTCATTATCATCTTTGACAACTTGATGAGGTTTATTGTGATGGGAGGCCAATAAATGACTTGACTAAAAGAAATAAAAAGTAAAACATTTGAGAAAAATAAATTAAAATAACAGGATCATGTAGCATAAAGAAACAAATGTGGAGAATAAAAGTAAAGTCATTATATCGGGTGGGCTATCTATCGGCTTAAATTTGAACTACAGGCAATTTCGAATTTCATTATATTATAAATTTGTCTTTAGTAAAATATTGATCAAAATTTGTCATTAGTAAAATTTTGACCAAAATTTGCCTATACAAAAATTTTGATCAAAATTTGTCTTTAGTAAAATTTTGATCAAAATTTGTCTTTAGTAAAATTTTAATCAAAATTTGTCTTTAGTAAAATTTTGATCAAAATTTTTCTTTAGTAAAATTTTGATCAAAATTTGTCGTTAGTAAAATTTTAATCAAAATTTATCTTAAATAAAATTTTGATCAAAAGTTCTCTTGACTAATATTTTGATCAAAATTTATCGTTAGTAAAATTTGATCAAAATTTGTCCTAAGAATAATTTTGATCAAAATTTGTCCTAAGTAAAATTTTGATCAAAACTTTACTTTAGTAAAACTTTTCTCAAAATTTGTCGTTTGTAAAATTTTTATCAAAATTTGTTTTTAGTAAAATTTTGATCAAAATTTGTTTTAAGTGAAAATTTTGATCAAAATTTGTCGTTAGTAAAATTTTGATAAAAATTTCAAACAAAATTTGTCTTTGATAAAATTTTGATCAAAATTTGTCGTTAGAAAAATTTTGAACAAAATTTGTCTTTAGTAAAATTTTGATCAAAATTTGTCGTTAGAAAAATTTTGAACAAAATTTGTCTTTAGTAAAATTTTTGATAAAAATTTCTTTTGTAAAATTTGGTCAAAGTTTGTAGTTTGTAAAATTTTAATCAAAATTTAGTAAAATTTTGGTCAAAAATTGTCTTTAGTAAAATTTTGGTCAAAAATTGTCTTTAGTAAAATTTTGATCAAAATTTGTCTTAAGTAATAATTTTGATCACAATTTTTCTTAAGTAAAAATTTTGAACAAAATTTGTTTTTAGTAAAATTTTGATTAAAATTTGACTTTAGTAAATTTTTGATCAAAATTTGGCTTTAGTAAAATTTTGATCAAATAATGTATTTAGTAAAATGTTGATCAAAATTTGTTTTTAATAACATTTTATTCAAAATTTGTCTTTAGTAAAATTTTGTTCAAAATTTGTCTTTAGTAAAATTTTTATCAAAATTTGTTTTTAGTAAAATTTTGATCAAAATTTGTCTACAGTAAAATTTTGATCAAAATTTGTCTACAGTAAAATTTTGATCAAAATTTGTCTATAGTAAAACTTTTATAAAAATTTGTCTTTAGTAACATTTTGATCAAAATTTGTTTTTAGTAAAATTTTTATTAAAAATAGTCTTTAATAAAATGTTGATCAAAATTTGTCTTTGGTAAAATTTTGATCAAAATTTGTCTTAAGTAAAATTTTAATCAAAATTTATCTTCAGTAAAATTTTGCTAAAAATTTGTTTTTAGTAAAAATTTTGATCAAAATTTGTCTTCAGTAAAATTTTTTTTTAAAAATTGTCTTTAGTAAAGTTTTGATCAAAATTTGTTATTAATAAAATTTTGATCAGAACTTGTCTTTAGTAAAATTTTGATCAAAATTTTTCTTAAGTAAAATTTTGATCAAAATTTGTCTTAAATAAAATTTTGATCAAAATTTGTCTTTACTAAAATTTTGATTTTGAAATTTGTCTTTAGTAAAATTTTGCTCACAATTTGTCTTTACTAAAATTTTGACCAAAATTGCTTTTAGTAAAGTTTACTCAAAATGTATCTTTTATTAAAATTTTTAGCAAAAGTTGTCTTAAGTAAAGTTTTGATCAAAATTTGTATTTTGTATAATTTTGATCAAAATTTGTCTTAAGTAAAATTTTGAACTAATTTTGTTTTAGTAAAATTTTGATCAATATTTGTCTTAAATAAAATTTTGATCAAAATTTGTTTTAGTAAAATTTTGATCAAAATTTATGTTTAGTAAAATTTTGATCAAAATTTATGTTAAGTAAAATTTTGATCAAAATTTGTTTTAAGTGAAAATTTTGATCAAAATTTGTTTTAAGTGAAAATTTTGATCAAAATTTGTCTTTAGTAAAATTTTGATAAAAATTTCAAACAAAATTTGTCTTTGGTAAAATTATTATCAAAATTTTTCTTTAGTAAAATTTTGATCAAAACTTGTCTATGGTAAAATTTTGATCAAAATTTGTCTTTAGAAAAATTTTGAACAAAATTTGTCTTTAGTAAAATTTTGATCAAAATTTGTCTTAACTAAAATGTTGATCAAAATTCGTCTTCAGTAAAATTTTTGATAAAAATTTCTTTTGTAGAATTTGGTCAAAGTTTGTAGTTTGTAAAATTTTAATCAAAATTTAGTAAAATTTTGGTCAAAAATTGTCTGTAGTAAAATTTTGAGCAAAATTTGGTTTTAGTAAAATTTTGATCAAAATTTTTTTTTTAATAAAATTTTGATCAAAATTTGTCTTTAGTAAAATTTTGATCAAAATTTGTCTTAAGTAAAAATTTTGATCAAAATTTTTTTTAAGTAAAAATTTTGAACAAAATTTGTTTTAGTAAAATTTTGATTAAAATTTTACTTTAGTAAATTTTTGATCAAAATTTGGCTTTAGTAAAATTTTGATCAAATAATGTATTTAGTGAAATGTTGATCAAAATTTGTTTTTAATAACATTTTATTCAAAATTTGTCTTTAGTAAAATTTTGTTGAAAATTTGTCTTTAGTAAAATTTTGTTCAAAATTTTTCTTTAGTAAAATTTTGTTCAAAATTTTTCTTTAGTAAAATTTTGTTCAAAATTTTTCTTTAGTAAAATTTTGTTCACAATTTTTCTTTAGTAAAATTTTATTCAAAATCTGTTTTTGGTAAAATTTTGTTCAAAATTTCTGTTTAGGAGTTAGTTCATTTTGTTTTTTACTTAACCAAGTAAATGTATAGTTTACACATGTAGTGGTCGTTGGTTTATATGATAGTTTTTGTTGTTGTTGTTGCTGTTGTTACAACATTTATTATTGTTAGTTTTTGCTACCGTTGACTGATGTTTACGCTTTGGCTCTTGCATTTACAATTCCATTTAGCTGTTAATCTTAGTTAATATTTATTTCTGCTTATTTTGCAAAAAAAAGTTTCCTTCTATTACATAGACAAACATAGAAACACCAACACTAAAACGAGTGCAAATAATATTTTTTGTAGCTGTGTTATCTTGTAGTTGTATTTGTTGTACTCGTTACACGTTTTCCTGAGAACAACAACAATTTTCATTTTATGGTTTATAGGTTTGATGATGGTCAACTGCGAAATTCGTTTTATTTTTGCTCTAGTTTTTCGCTTTAATTCTCGTTTTTTTTGCTGGTCATAGACATTCAATCGAAGAGGAGAAAATAAATTTAATTTTTTTTTGTTATTTGATGTTCGAATTTCTGTCGATGACTAAATGTTTGTTTGTTTGTAATACACGAATAAACTTTGTGGTTTAATACATATTTGTAAAGTTTTAGCCTTCGAAATTTTTAAATTTTTATGAAGGTCTTCTTTTTTACATGCATTTTCATACCAATTGGAAAAGTTAAATTACTAGAGGAGTTTTTGCGTATTTTATGTAAAGTTTTGGTTTACGTTAACGTATGATTTGTTTAAGGTTCACGTGTAAAAAATGCAGGGGTTAAAATTAAAAGTGGGTTACAAAGTACTCAAATATTAGTTTTAACTAAATTTTTACAAATAAAAACGTTTACAAAAGAACAGTTTTTATCTTTGCTAAATACAAATTTTGATCAAAATTTTACTAAAAACAAATGTTGATCAAAATTTTACTAGAGACAAATTTTAATAAAAATTTTACAAAAAACAAATTTTGATTCAAATATGTAGACAAATTTTGAATAAAATTTTACCCAAGACAAATTTTGCTTAAAATATTACCTAAGACAATATTTTTATTAAAATTGTACTAAAGATAAATTATGACCAAATTTTACTAAAATCAAATTTTGATCACAATTTTTACTAGAAAGAAGTTTTGGTCAAAATTTTACTAAAGGACAAATTTTTTATCAACATTTTAATAACGACAATTTTTGACCAAAATTCTACCAAAGACAAATTTTGAACTAAATTTTTTCTAAAGACAAATTCTGATCAGAATTTTTAATAAAGATCAAATTTTCACTAAAGACAATTTTTTTATTAAAATTTTACTTTATACAAAATTTGTTCAAAATTTTACTAAAGACAAATTTGACCCGAATTATTACTTTATGGATTAAAATTTTTGCCAAAGACAATTTTGATCAATATTTTACTTAACACAAATTTTGATCAAAATTTTACTAAAGACAATTTTTATTCAAAATTTTACTAAAGAAACATTTTAAACCAGATTTTACTAAAGATACTTTTCATCAAAATTTTATTTTATAGAAATTTTTATCAACATTTTACTAAAGACAAATTTTGATCAAAATTTTAATACAAACAATTTTTGATTAAATTTTTATAAAAATTTTACTAAATGCCAAATTTTGTTCAAAATTTTACCAAAGAAAAATTTGGATTAAAAATTTACTAAAGAAAAATTTTGATTAAAAAGACAATTTTTGATCAAAATTTTTAGTAAAGACAAATTTTGATCAAATTATTACTAAAGTACCTGGTTGACCGAGCCTTGCTCGGAGCATTATGATAAGCATTTTGAGGCAAATTTTAAAGTTTTTATATATTTTATATTATAAAGTGCTAAAATAAATTTAGAGGAAAGACATTGTAGAAATATTCAGTTAATTTTGAATTATTTGATTTATTTTGTCCGACCAACACATAGTTTGCATAGTTTACAGTTTAACTCATTTTGAATAATTTTGGAAATTATTCATATCAACAGAAACCTCTGTCGACTCATGCGCAACAACTTTGCTGAAGATTATAGTCTGATCAAATGCACAGTTTACGATTTAATTCATTTTGAGTAGTTTTCTGTGGCGCCACCTGTCGGACTTTGCTTATTCCAATTCATAAACCTTCTTCGGCTTATCCGTAACAACTTTGCTGAAGATTATAGCATGATTAAATGTACAGCATACGATTAAATTGACTTTGAGTAAATTTCAGTAGCGCCACCTGTCGAAATTTCTTCATACCAACTAAGAAACCTTCGTCGGCTCATGTGCAACAACTTTGCTAAAGATTGTAGCATGATTAAACGTACAGATTACGATTAAATTGACTTTGAGTAAGTTTCTGTAGCGCCACCTGTCGGAAATTATTCATACCAACTTAAAAGCCTTCGTCGGCTCATGCGCTACAACTTTGCTAAAGATCATAACATGATCAAATGTACAGTTTACGATTTAATTAATTTTTAGTGATTTTCAGTGGCGCCATCTGTCGGAAATTAGTCTTATCAACTTTAAAACCTTCGCCGGCTTATCCGCAACATCTTCGCTAAAGAGCATAACACAATCAAATTCACAGTTTACTATTCTATAAAGAACATACATACAGACAAACATTGATTTGTTTAAAATAATACTAATTTTCCCCCCTTTTTATTCCCTAATTTCTTAAAGTTCCATATGCATATTTGGTACTTTTTTGGTGCCAATTGAATTCGGTACATTTTATTAAAACGCAGTTAGCATAATGTATAATGTTCCTATTCATATTACTTTGGAGATGTTAACTTATCATTTTATCCCTTTTTTACCCATTTTGGCTCCAAAATCAAAAAAGTACCAAATACGTGTTTCATGTTTCTTTTACATCTATTGATTGCAGTACAAAGTTTCTTTCTATATTCTTTAGTTTAAAATATAAGAGTGGGTTAAAAAGGTACCAAAAAAACTATTTTCACCCTTTTTTACCCCCTATCGGACATAGTTTCAAAAAAGTACCAAGCACCTGTCCGCTTATTTTCATAGCTGTTTAAAACGCAATTTTAATTTTGTTTCTATACCTATTACTTTAGGAGATATAGCGTTTTCAATTTTTTCCCCTTTTTACCCGTTTTTACCCTCTTAGAGGCAAAAGTTCCAAAAGTCCCTTCTTCTTCGACCTATACATCAAAAAAGATACCCACTGTCCAAATTTTATCAAAATCGTTAGAGCCGTTTTCGAGATAGCCATTCTATATATATATATATATATATATACAATTATTGCTCGTTTAAGAATATAAGATACAAATTTTGATCCAAATTTTTACTAAAGGCAGATATTGATTAAAATTTTACTTAAGACAAATTTTGGTCAAAATTTTATTTAAGTCAAATTTTGATCAAAATTTTACTAAAAACAAATTTTGCTCAGAAATTTACTAAAGACAAATTTTAATCAAAATTTTTACTACAAACAAAATTTTGATCAAAATTTTACTAAAGACAAATTAAGACAAATTTTGATCAAAATTTTACTAAATACAAATTTTAATCAAAATTTTACTAGAGACAATTTGGATCAAAATTATACTCAAGACAAATTTTGTTAGAAATTTTTACTCAAGACAAATTTTGGTAAAAATATTACTAAAGACAAATTTGGATTAAAATTTTACTAAAGACAAATTTTGATCTAAATTTTTCTAAAGACAAATTTTGATAAAAATTTACTAACGACAGATTTAGATAAAAATTTTATTAAAGAGAAATTTTGATAAAAATTTTACTGAAGAAAAATTTTGATCAAAAATTTATTAAAGACAAATTTTGATCAAAATTTTACTGAAGACAAATTCTGATCAAAATTTCAATAAAGACAAATTTTGATCAAAAATTTACTAAAGACAAATTTTGATCAAAAATTTACTAAAGACAAATTTTAATCAAAATTTTACTAAAAACTAATTTTGATTAAAATTTTTCTAAAGACAAATTTTGAATAAAATGTTACTAAAGACGAAGTGTGATCAAAATTTTGCTAAATACAAATTTTGATTAAAATTTTTTTTAAGACAAATTTTTTTCAAAATTTTTACTAAAGACAAATTTTTATTAGAATTTTTACTTAAGACAAATTCAGATCAAAATTTTTATTAAAGACAAATTTTAATCATTTGTCTTTAATTTATTAAAGACAAATTTTTAAAAATTAAATTTTTAAAAATTATTTGAAATATCCACCTTTAATTCCCTAAAGTTAAATAACAATTCAATTTTTAATAAGCTCAAAAAAAAATAACAAAGAATAAGGGTTTTGGAAAGATGTATATACAAAAAAAAGTAATTTCTATATTGACAAAACGATGAGCAGTTAAAAGCAACATTTTATAGATATTATGAGTGAAGTGATGTCCCTTTATGGCAATTTTGCTAATAAACTATTTTCATATTTTCCATTTTCATTACAAGTAATTTTTATTGGCTGTTAAAAATTGCATGAACATTTTAAAATGCTTTTAAGTAAAATATAAAAGTTATAAAAGAATATTTCAACAAATTATTTTCGGTAAAGAAAAAATTTGATGTTGTGTGTGTGCTATTTTATTCACAGTGGTTACAATCCTGGACATAAATCATTGACTTGGGGAGCTTTTGTAAAAAGCTTTATTGCTAAGGTGTCAGTCTTTGATAACTTTATGTTTTAGCTTAATCTTTAATTTTGGAAACTGTTATATACAGTAACTTTGTTAAATTATAGTACATATAACAGTAAAAGCTTAGAAAAGCTTTTGCTTAAACACACTGTGGTGAAGGTAGTAGAATGTATAATATTCGGTATAGTCTTGTACTGTTACCCAAATACCACTGCGTACTTTAACAGAGCTTTTAGAAAAAAGCTTCGTTTTGAATAACAAATAATTTTGGTACTAATATTAGGTTGTTTTGGTTTCTGCTTTCACTAAACTTTGATTAAATTGTTTAGAAAGATAATTTTTATCAAAAATTTTAAGAAAGATAAAGTTTTGTTTAATTACTAATGAAACATTTCAATTAAAATTTTGCTAAAGAGATACTATTTTGATCAAAATTTCTACTTAAGGCAGATTTTTTTACTGATAACAGATTTTGATAAAAATTTTTATTAACGACAAATTTTGATAAACATTTTACTAAGAAAAATATTGATCAGAATTTTACTAAAGACAATTTCTGATCAAAATTTTATGAAAGACAAATTTTGGTCAAAATTTTACTAAGGAAACATTTTGATCAAAATTTTACAAAAGACAAATTTTGACCAAAATTTTACAAAAGACGAATTTTGATCAGAATTTTACTAAAGACAACTTTTGATCAAAATTTTACTAAAGACAAATTTTGATCAAAATTTTACTAAAGACAAATTTTGATCAAAATTTTACTAGAGACAAATTTTGATCAACATTTTATTGAAGACAAGTTTTGATCAACATTTTAACAAAGAAAATTTTACTAAATACAATTTTTAATCAAAATTTTACTAAAGACAATTTTTGACCAAAAATTTATGAAAGACAATTTTTGGTCAAAATTTTACTAAAGAAAAATTTTGATCAAAATTTTACTTAAAACACATTTGGATCAAAATTTTCTGATCAAAATTTTACTAAAGAAAATATTGATAAAAATTTTACTAAAGACAAATTTTGATAAAAATTTTACTAAAGTCAAATTTTGATAAAAATTTTACTAAAGACAAATTTTGATCAAAATTTTACTAAAGACAAATATTTATCAAAATTTTACTCAAGACAAATTTTGATAAAAATTTTACTATAGACAAATTTTGATTAAAATTTTACTAAAGACAAATTTTGATCAAAATTTTACTAAAGAAAAATTTTTATCAAAATTTTACTCAATACAAATTTTGATCGAAATTTTACTGAAGAGAAGTTTTGATCAAAATTTTACTAAATACAAATTTAAATCAAAATTTTACAAAAGACAATTTTTTACCACAATTTTTCTAAAGACAAATTTTTATCAAAATTTTAGTAAAGACAAATTTCGATCAAAATTTTTCTAAAGACAAATTTCGATCAAAATTTTTCTAAAGACAAATTTTGATCAAAATTTTACTAAAGACAAATTTTGATCAAAATTTTACTAAAGACAAATTTTGATCAAAATATTACTGAAGACAAATTTTGATCAAAATGTTACTAAAGACAAATTTTGATTAAAATTTTAATAAAGACAAATTTTGATCAAAATTTTACTAGAGACAAATTTTGATCAAAATTTTACTAGAGACAAATTTTGATCAAAATTTTACTAAAGAGAAATTTTGATCAAAAATTTAAATAAAGACAAATTTTGATCAAAATTTTAATAAAGACAAATTTTGATCAAAAATTAACTAAAGACAAATTTTGATCAAGAATTTACTAAAGACAAATTTTGATCAAACATGTACTAAAGACAAATTTTGTTGAAAATTTTGCTAAAGAAAAGTTTGATCGAAAGTTTACTAAAAACAAATTTTGATCAAAATTTTACTAAAGACAAATTTTGATCAAAATTTTTATAAATACAAATTTTTATTAAAATTTTACTATAGACAAATTTTGATAAAACCGATCATATAGTTGATACCAGTGAGGTCATATGCCATTTCTTGCATAAAACCAGATCCTTTTTTGCAAAATTTTTTTAAGACGTATATATTTAAGTAATTTCTGTCATATGTTATATTCAGACATGACTACATTTTATTAACTTACTATCAATACAAATTTTATTTATATTAAACAATTTATTTTCAAATTCTATTTATTTATGGCCATTTAATTAAATTTGTTTTCAACTCATTTGATGGCTATTTACGAACTCCAGACTTTTGGAAAGTGTCAGTAAAATAAAATTAAATAATAAGATTAGGTCATAAAAAAAGCAGATACATAATAATTTCGAGATACGAGTATGTTAAAGTTTTACACAAAAGACATAAATAAAATGTCTACGCACGAGAAGACAAAATTTATGAAAAGACCGAAAACACGATAAAGAAACTAAAAAGTCATAAAAATCTTTAAGACCTTTTATAAAAGATTTTTATTAACATTTTATCCTTTTTCTATTATACTCGTATTTTGTATAGACTATAAATTTTATGAGATTTCAGTTGGAAACTGAGACTTTAATAAGTAAATAATGTAAGTTAATAGCTTAAATCATATAATATTTTAAATGTGGTTCATATGTTTTAAAAGGAAAATTTCTAAGACAAAATTTCTATAACTTCCATAAAGAAATGTTCTTTCTTTTCTTCGATGAAATTTGCTACAATAAAAAGAAAATAAATTTAAAAGACAATATTTGATGAAAATTTTTAGTAAAGACGAAATTTTGATCAAAATTTGTGTTTAGTAAAATTTTGATCAAAATTTGTCTTTAGTAAAATTTTGATCAAAATTTGTCTTTAGTAAAATTTTGATCAAAATTTGTCTTTAGTAAAATTTTGATCAAAATTTGTCTTTAGTTAAATTTTGATCAAAATTTTCTTTAATAAAATTTTGATCAAATATTGTCTTTAGTATAACTTTGATCAAAATTTGTCTTTAGTAAAATTTTAATCAAAATTTGTCTTAAGTAAAATTTGATCCAAATTTTTCTTTAGTAAAAATTTTAAACAAAAATTTCTTTTAGTAAAAATTTGTTCAAAATTTTTCTTTAGTAAAAATTTTGATCCACATTTTGTTTAGTAAACATTTTTATCAAAATTTTTTTTTAGTAAAAATTTTGATCAAATTTTTTCTTTTAAACTTTTGTTTAGTAAAAATTTTGACCAAAAATTGTGTTTAGTAAAATTTTCATTAAAATTTGTTTTTCGTACAATTTGGATCAAAATTTGTATTTAGTAAAATTTTGAACAAAATTTGTCTGGAGTAAAATATTATCAAAATTTGTCTGTAGTAAATTTTCGATCAAAATTTGTCTTTACAAAAATTTTTATCAAAATTTGTCTTTAGAAAAAATTTTGATCAAAATTTCTCTTAAGCAAAAATTATGATCAACAAAGGTCTTTAGTAAATTTTTTTATCAAAATTTGTCTTAAGTAAAAATTATGATCAAAATTTTGTCTTAATTAAAAATTTTGAATTTTTCTGTCTTAAGAAAAAATTTTGAACTACTTTATCAAAATTTTGATAAAATATTGTCTTTGGTAACATTTTTTTCTAGTAAAAAATTTTGAGCAAAATTTGTCTTAAATAAAAATTTAGATCAAAATTTGTCTTTAGTAAAATTTTGATTAAAAATTTTCTTTAGTAAAATTTTGATCAAAATTTGTCATTTATTAAATTTTGATCAAAAGTTGTGTTTAGTAAAATTTTGATTAAATTGTTAAAAAATTTGTCTGAAGAAAAATTTTTAATAAAATTTTTACTGAAGATTGTTTTGGATTAAAATTTTTTTTTGAGTTATTTTACTATAAATGTAAATTGCTTTAAACAATTTTTTAAATGGATTCATAAAATTCAATACCTAATAATGACCATTTGATAAACTACAAAGTTATTTCTGTAAATGGAAATCTATTGAAATACGTGTTAAAAAGTTGGGGTTAAACCTTTAATCCCTCTCCCCTTTTCAATTTATATTGAAAGTGAATAAATGCTTCGCTGAAAGCAAAAAGTTCAATTTGTAAGAAAATATCTTGAAAAGATTTTCTTTATCTGTTGCTTGGGTGTTTTTTTTTTTTGTATTTGTGATGAAAATGATTACTTCTTTTTGTATTAATTTTTAAGGGTGTTCCAGTAAAGTTTTAAGTTTCATGGCATTTTTTCGATTTATTTCATGTAATGAAAATGTTGTTTTTATATGTTTTATGTAAAACATTTTTGTATGAAAAAGTATTTATATAGAAAATATTTTTCAAACATTATGGGATATTGAAAATTTTGTTAAAATGTTTTATATAAGTTTATTGCACTAGGATTCCAATTTATCTTATATTCTTAAACGAGCAATAATTGTATATATATATATATATATATAGAATGGCTATCTCGAAAACGGCTCTAACGATTTTGATAAAATTTGGACAGTGGGTATCTTTTTTGATGTATAGGTCGAAGAAGAAGGGACTTTTGGAACTTTTACCTCTAAGAGGGTAAAAACGGGTAAAAAGGGGAAAAAATCGAAAACGCTATGTCTCCTAAAGTAATAGGTATAGAAACAAAATTAAAATTACGTTTTAAACAGCTTTGAAAATAAGCGGACAGGTGTTTGGTACTTTTTTGAAACTATGTCCGATAGGGGGTAAAAAAGGGTGAAAATAGTTTTTTTGGCACCTTTTTAACCCACTCTTATATTTTAAACTAAAGAATATAGAAAGAAACTTGGTACTGCAATCAATAGATGTAAAAAAAACATGAAACACGTATTTGGTACTTTTTTGATTTTGGAGCCAAAATGGGTAAAAAAGGGATAAAATGATAACTTAACATTTCCAAAGTAATATGAATAGGAACAATATACATTATGTTAAATGCGTTTTAAAAAAATGTACCGAATTCAATTGGCACCAAAAAAGTACCAAATATACATATGGAACTTTTAGAAATTAGGGAATAAAAAGGGGGAAAAATTAGTATTATTTTAAACAAATGAATGTTTGTCTGTATGTATGTTCTTTATAGAATAGTAAACTGTGAATTTGATTGTGTTATGCTCTTTAGCGAAGATGTTGCGGATAAGCCGGCGAAGGTTTTAAAGTTGATAAGACTAATTTCCGACAGATGGCTCCACTGAAAATTACTAAAAATTAATTAAATCGTAAACTGTACATTTGATTATGCTATGATCTTTAGCAAAGTTGTAGCGCATGAGCCGACGAAGGCTTTTTAGTTGGTATGAATAATTTCCGACAGGTGGCGCTACAGAAACTTACTCAAAGTCAATTTAATCGTAATCTGTACATTTAATCATGCTACAATCTTTAGCAAAGTTGTTGCACATGAGCCGACGAAGGTTTCTTAGTTGGTATGAAGAAATTTCGACAGGTGGCGCTACTGAAATTTACTCAAAGTCAATTTAATATAAAAACTTTAAAATTTTCCTCAAAATACTTATCATAAAGCTCCGAGCAAGGCTCGGTCTACCAGGTACTTATAATTATTTATTGTTAGAATAAACGTTTTTTTTTTTTACAAAATCGAAAACCTTTGGAGGGAAAAAATCTTTCCCCGTTTGTAAAGGGTATAACAATTCTAGAATTTATTTGTCTAGACTCCGGGATACTCTATGCACACTAGATACTATATCTTTATATGCATGTTTGGATGAACTTTTTTTTATTTTATTCCGTTTTCTTAAATAAATTGTAAAATTCAATTTCCAAACTGTTAACATAACATCTATTTTATTGGTTTTTATTGGTTTGTTTTCTTGGTTGGTTTGGTTAAATGTTTCATTAGTACAAAAAAATAACGAGGTAATAAATAAATTTAAGCGGTGGAGATTGACCAGATGATACCCTATATCTATAAATTATTTGGATAAAAATATAGTAGTACATAAAAAATTTTATAATGTTTTTTTCTTGGTTAGTTTATTTTTTCATTATTATGAAAATTTTTTATATAGAAATTTGTATCAGAAATTTTATATACAAATTTTTTATACAGAAAATTTTTTGTTATAAAAATTTCTTATATAGAAAATTTTTCGTTATAAAAATTTTTTATATAGAAAATGTTTCGTTATAAAAATTTTTTATATAGAAAGTTTTTCGTTATAAAAATTTTTTATATAGATTTTCGGTTACAAACATTTTTTATATAGAAAATTTTTCTATAGAAAATTTTCCGTAATAAAAATTTTTTCTATTAAAAATTTTTCGTTATAAAATTATTTTCTATAGAAAATTTTTCGTTATAAAAATTTTTTCTATAGAAAATTTTTCCTTATAAAAATTTTTTCTATAGAAAATTTTTCGTTATAAAAATTTTTAATATAGAAAATGTTTCGTTATAAAAATTTTTTATATAGAAAATTTTTCGTTCTAAAAATTTTTTCTTTAGAAAATTTTTCGTTTTAAAAATTTTTTATATAGAAAATTTTTCGTTACAAAAATTTTTTATATAGAAAATTTTTCGTAATAAAAATATTTTCTATTAAAAATTTTTCGTTATAAAATTATTTTCTATAGAAAATTTTTCGTTCTAAAAATTTTTTCTATAGAAAATTTTTCATTCTTAACATTTTTTATATAGAAAATTTTTCGCTATAAAATTTTTTTATATAGAAAATTTTTCGTTATAAAAATTTTTTTATATAGAAAATTTTTCATGATAGAATTTTTTTATGTAGAAAATTTTTCTTTATAAAAATTTTTTATATAGAAAACTTTTCGTTATAAAAATTTTTTATAGAAAAAATTTTTCGTTTTAAAAATTTTTTATATAGAAAATTTTTCTTTCTAAAAATTTGTTACATAGAAAATTTTTCGCTATAAAATTTTTTTTTATATAGAAAATTTTTCGTCATAAAAATTTGTTGTATAGAAAATTTTTCGTTATAAAAATTTTTTATACTGAAAATTTTTCTTTATAAAAATTTTTTATATAGAAAATTTTTCTTTATAAAAATTTTTTATGTAGAAAATTTTTCGTTATAAAAATTTTTTATATAGAAAATTTTTGGTTATAAAATTTTTTTATATAGAAAATTTTTCGTCACAAATATTTTTTATATAGAAAATTTTTGTTATAAAAATTTTTTATATAGAAAATTTTTCGTTATAAAAATTTTTTATATAGACAATTTTTCATTACAAAAATTTTTTATATAGAAAATTTTTCTTTATACAATTTTTTTATTTAGAAAATTTTTCTTTATACAAATTTTTTATATAGAACATTTTTCGTTATAAAAATTTTTTGTATAGAAAATTTTTCGTCATAGAAATTTTTTATATAGAAAATTTTTCATTCTAAAAATTTTTTATATAGAAAATTTTTCGCTATAATTTTTTTTATATAGAAAATTCACGTAATAAAAATTGTTTATATACTCGTAGAAAATTTTAAGTCTCACAAATTGTTTAATTGGAAATTTTTCGTCATAGAAATTTTGTATATAGAAAATTCTTCGTCACAAACTTTTTATAGAAAAATAGTCAGAAAATTTTTTGTATACAAAATTTTTTTATATATAAAAAAATGTCATTGATAAAATTTGTTTTAATAGAACATAAATTTTTTGTTATAAAATTATTTTTTTTGTTTTGGTCATTTATATATAACATTTCAAGTTAGACCTTTTTCTGACTAGTTAATACCTAAGACAAACGTAGTAGAGCAATATCTCTTACATTACAAACATTAACCCAAATACTTTTTTTCTTAGTGTAGGGCATTCAAATCAAAATTAATAGATGGTTTATTTTCTGTACACATGTGTCCTTTGAATCTATTGAAATGTCTGTCTTTCTTTATACATAGAAACATTTGTACCCAACTTTTTTTTACCCAATAATAAAGATGTATTAAACTTCTTTGTAAATAAATTCAAATACTTTTACGTTTACTTTTGTAAGGGTATTTTTGTATTAAACCAAACCTTATTTTAATTTTCATTTAAGCATTTTGAACTTGAAATGAGAATTGAACTTGAAGTATTGGAACAGAAAAACCGAAGATGAATAAAGTAATATCGATAAGAAATACTTGTAAAATTGCTTGATTAGCTTATTAACAGCCTGTTCACAAAACTGTCATACGTTAGAAGGCAATCGAATACTAGCCTATCGATTAAGCTCTAAATTGAGTTCATTTTCTTTTTTCGTTTGGAAATAAAAGCTTCGTAATGAAATATCAAATAATAGTATTGCCATGATATATTTTATTACTTTTCTGAAAGCTTTTCTTGTAAAACTTAAGACTTTTGTAAAATGATGTTAACCCTAGAATTGAATAAAATCAAAAATAAACAAATTGAGTAAAAACAAAAAACTATAACATTTAAAAATTTGTTAAATTTGTTTTTAAATAATAATTTTATAAAACGATGTTGTAAATATGTTGTTGCTGAGTTTACAGCCCTTGGCCGGGAAACTTCGGGTCATTCCGGTACATAGAACCGGCTGTCGCGGAAATGATAAAACGATTTTCTGGGCATGGGAATTCAATGTGATGTCTGTTAGACAAATCACATTTTCAAGTAAGAGATACTTACTTCATCTGACCTCCGTTCTATTTACACCACCTACACATATCCGACCAAAAATGGAATACAACTCTCATGTATGGGCCGGTGCTCCAAAGTCTATTTTGGAGTTCTCGAGCGAATGCAGGTGAGAGCAAATAGTAGGTTATCCAACTCTATTCCTCTATAGTTACTATTTTGAACGAAATCAGGGAACTCGTTCCCGATACTTGAAATTCTTACAAAAAACATATGCTAGAGCGTATCCCTTCGTAGTCGATTGGTCGACAGAACAACAACCCTACACAGAAAATTGTTATTTAGTCGTATGCGGAAATTGCTTCCCGCAAAAGTTTTGCCAGTCAGTTGTAATATAGGGAAGTTCAAATCAAATGTCCACAAAAAACTTTTCCACCTATTCCCCCTCCCACAACCTTTTCCTAGCTCCAACACAATGCATTGCATAATTAGGGTCATCAACTGAGTACTGGTCCTGAATAAAAAATAAACAAACGTATTTTTGTTTCCCAGACGATTACAATTATTCAATTGCCTAATTTGACATTTACTTTCGTCTACACATTTCATATACGAACCAACATTTTAAAAGCTTTTTCTCGTTTCACTCAAAAAAAAATTCAAAAACCAAAAGTAAAATTTTTTCGCCAGTTGACGTACAATTTGAAAAAATAGTAGTTTCAAAAACAGGCTGTAAGAATTTCGATAAAATTTATAGGAAAAATTTAATTTTTTGGAAAAGTTATTTTAAATGAAAAAAAGTGTCTTCTTGTTAAAGAAAAAAAATTTGTAAGAAGTATTACATTTTTTCCTTAGTCGGTTAAATAATATCCACCCGCTGTTATCACTTTAATCGTTCAGCTATTGATTCACTACAAAAGAACCTATTTTTGTCTGTAGGACATTGTACAACTGAATAATATCAAAACTCAGTTTTTAATGTTTCTTTTTTTTTAACAATAAACCCTTTAAAATTGATTTTTTTAGATCTTTTGTCTGTCTTTTTACAAACAGAAATTTAAACTTTTATGAGCCTAAAGTCATAACAAAGTTCAACTTTTCATTTGATGCTTTTCTTCCGCTTTTTTTTTAACCGGAAGTCTGTAAGTTCAATTTTCACTTTTTTCTTTTGTAGTCTTTATTGTAGCAATAAGATTTATTTTCGTTTAAGTTTTTGTAAACGTGTAAGTTCAATTTTCACTTTTTTCTTTTGTAGTCTTTATTGTAGCAATAAAATTTATTTTCGTTTAAGTTTTTGTAAACGTGATTTCAAGTTAGATTTTATATTACAAAATCTTGGCATTGGGTCAAGTCCATACAAAATTGAAACCGAAATGTACGTTTAGATAGAAAAAATTGAACAAAAAACGTGTTAACATAAAAGTTTTATACCCAGCATCAAAATGAATGGGGGCATATTAGCTCGAAAGTCAAAGCTGGATTTTTATCAAAATCTAAAACGATTGAGCGACCACCTTCAGTCTCTAAAAAATATGACGGGGAAGGGCAACAAAATAGAAGAATAGCTATTCATAATTTCCCAGAAAAGTTTGTTATTGAAATTGGGCGAAATCGGTTCACATTTGATCATATTAATATGCGAATTTTACCTTAAAAATTTTTTGATATAATTTTTGACAAAATTTGACATAAATTAATGACTTAATTTTTATATTGAAAAATTTTCAACAGAAAAATTTTGATATGGATGCATTTTCAAAAAAAAATCAACTTTTTAACATAAAAATGTTTCTACCAAAATTTTTTAAATATTTATTTAAATTTTTAATATACAAATTTTTCTATACAAAATTTGTTAATAGAAATTTCCTTTTTATGAAACATTCTTAATAGAAACTTTTCTATAGTAAGAAAATTTCTTTTCGATAAAAAAATTTGTAAACAAAAAGTTTTGTATAGAAAAAATTTTATATTGTCTATGGAAAAATATATATTTAAAAAATCATTGTATATTTTTAAAATTGTTTATAAAATTATCTTAATCGAAATTCTTTTATAAACTCGTAAAAAAAATTTTCGTGATTAAAATTATTTGAGAAATTATTGAAATTTAGAAATTTTTTTGCTATAATAAATTTATATAAAGAAATTTTTTCGTTATAAAACTTTGTATAGAAATTTCTTCATTATAAAAATCCTTTAATATAGAAAATTTTTAATTATAACAATTTTTTTATAAAAAAATTTTATTTTTTCGTTATAAAAATCTTTACATAAAAAACTTTTAATATACAACATTTTTTTTCATACAAAATTTTTTTATAAAATATTTTTGGCTTAAAATATTTTGTATAGGAAATTTTTCATTTTAAAATTTTTTTATATACAAAATTTTTGTCATACAAATTTTTTATATGGAAATTTGTTCGTTATAAATTTTTTTTTCGTCATTATAATTTTTTTTATAGAACATTTTTTGTAATATTTTTTTTAATAGGAAATTTTTAGTAGAAAAAATTGTTTTCTAGAAAATTTTTCGGTATAAAAATTTTTTATATAGAAAACTTTTCGGTATAAAAATTTTTCGTTATTAAAATCTTTTATATAGAAAATTTTTCGGTAAAAAATTTTATATAGAGAAAATTTTCCGGTGTAAAAATTTTTTATATAGAAAATTTTTCGTATTAAAATTTTTTATATAGAAAATTTTTCGTATTAAAAATTTTTTATGTAGAAAATTTTTCGGTATAAAAATTTTTTATATAGAAAATTTTTCGGTAAAAAAATTTTTTATATAGAAAATTTTTCGGTAAAAAAATTTTTTATATAGAAAATTTTTCGGTAAAAAAATTTTTTATATAGAAAATGTTTCGGTAAAAAAATTTTTTATATAGAAAATTTTTCGGTAAAAAAATTTTTTATATAGAAAATTTTTCGGTAAAAAAATTTTTTATATAGAAAATTTTTCGGTAAAAAAATTTTTTATATAGAAAATTTTTCGGTAAAAAAATTTTTTATATAGAAAATTTTTCTGTAAAAAAATTTTTTATATAGAAAATTTTTCGGTAAAAAAATTTTTTATATAGAAAATTTTTCGGTAAAAAAATTTTTTATATAGAAAATTTTTCGGTAAAAAAATTTTTTATATAGAAAATTTTTCGGTAAAAAAATTTTTTATATAGAAAATTTTTCGGTATAAAAATTTTTTATATAGAAAATTTTTCGGTAAAAAAATTTTTTATATAGAAAATTTTTCGGTAAAAAAATTTTTTACATGGAAAATTTTTCGGTAAAAAAATTTTTTATATAGAAAATTTTTCGGTAAAAAAATTTTTTATATAGAAAATTTTTCGGTAAAAAAATTTTTTATATAGAAAATTTTTCGGTAAAAAAATTTTTTATATAGAAAATTTTTCGGTAAAAAAATTTTTTATATAGAAAATTTTTCGGTAAAAAAATTTTTTATATAGAAAATTTTTCGGTAAAAAAATTTTTTATATAGAAAATTTTTCGGTAAAAAAATTTTTTATATAGAAAATTTTTCGGTAAAAAAATTTTTTATATAGAAAATTTTTCGGTAAAAAAATTTTTTATATAGAAAATTTTTCGGTAAAAAAATTTTTTATATAGAAAATTTTTCGGTAAAAAAATTTTTTATATAGAAAATTTTTCGGTAAAAAAATTTTTTATATAGAAAATTTTTCGGTAAAAAAATTTTTTATATAGAAAATTTTTCGGTAAAAAAATTTTTTATATAGAAAATTTTTCGGTAAAAAAATTTTTTATATAGAAAATTTTTCGGTAAAAAAATTTTTTATATAGAAAATTTTTCGGTAAAAAAATTTTTTATATAGAAAATTTTTCGGTAAAAAAATTTTTTATATAGAAATTTTTTGGGTAAAAAAATTTTTTATATAGAAAATTTTTCGGTAAAAAAATTTTTTATATAGAAAATTTTTCAGTAAAAAAATTTTTTATATAGAAAATTTTTCGGTAAAAAAATTTTTTATATAGGAAATTTTTCTGTAAAAAAATTTTTTATATAGGAAATTTTTCGGTAAAAAATTTTTTATATAGAAAATTTTTCGGTATAAAATTATTTTTGTGTAGAAAATTTTTCAGTTAACAATTTTCTTGTAAAGAAAATTTTTTGATATAAAATTTTTTTATTTTTTTTTTTAGTAAAAAATACTTTTTTCGGTATAAAAATTTTTTACATAGAAAATTTTTCGGGATAAAAATTTTTTATATAGAAAATTTTTCAGTAAAAAAATTTTTTATATAGAAAATTTTTCGGTAAAAAAATGTTTTATATAGAAAATTTTTCAGTAAAAAAATTTTTTATATAGAAAATTTTTCGGTAAAAAAAATTTTTATATAGGAAATTTTTCGGTAAAAAAAATTTTTATATAGGAAATTTTTCGGTAAAAAAATTTTTTATATAGAAAATTTTTCGGTATAAAATTATTTTTGTGTAGAAAATTTTTCAGTATACAATTTTTTTGTAAAGCAAATTTTTCGATATAAAATTTTTTTATTTTTTTTTAGTAAAAAATACTTTTTTCGGTATAACAATTTTTTACATAGAAAATTTTTCGGAATAAAAATTTTTTATATAGAAAATTTTTCGGTATAAAATTTTTTTATATAGAAAATTTTTTAGTATTAAAATTTTTTATATAGAAAATTTTTCAATATAAAAATTTTCTATATAGATAATTTTTTTATATAAAAATTTTCTATATAGACAATTTTTCAATATAAAAATTTTCTGTATAGAGAATTTTTCAATATAAAAATTTTTTATATAGAAAATTTTTCAAAATCTTTTGGTATATAATTTTTATATAGATTATATTTTGTAAGACAAATTAGTCAAAGGAACTTTTTTGCTTAAAAATCAACATTAAGTTCATTTTCACCTGGATTTTCCTTAAGATTTTATTCAAAGTTCATAGCAAAAAAATAGCCTTAAGTAAAACCTGTTTTTGACCCACGTTTTAACGAGTTTGTCTTCCTTTTTTAATATTTGTTTCAGGGCACAACATGGCCTCAGCACAGCTTATTTATAATATCGATACAAAACCAAAAACAACAACAACAACTACTACTACAAGAAAAGCAAAATCAAATACTACTTCAACAAAAACAACAACAACATCAACAACTACAAATACAAAAGCAGCAGAAAGAACAAAAGCGAAAACAACGATTCAATCAACTATTGAACATCATCATCATTATAAAGAAAATCTATCAATATTTTGTAACAAAACGGAAGTTAAACGAAAGCTTAAAGAAGAGGAAGAAAATATCAACGGAAATATTAGCAGCAACAGCATCAGCGATAACACCAACAGGAAACATAACAAAAAAACAGACAAGAGCAACAACAGTAACGACATCAACAGCAAAAGCAACAACAACAGCAACAACAACAGCAACACAGAATCAAAAATACATCAGAAATATACTAAACACATTTTTAACCAAAACTTTGACATTGATACAAAAATTGTGTTCATTTCACAGCAACAACAAGAAAACAAGAAGCAGCGAGAGCAACAAGAACAACAGCAACAATTATGGCCTGTTACAAGATGGGAAAAGGAAAAATGTTGTTTCGACAAATCTGCCAGAGAAGCAGAAGAATCGTTACCAGCAACACAAATATTGCATACAGATGATGTTGTTGTGGATCATGGTGTTCAATGGCATCAGCAACAGTTTACTACAACAATACACGAAAACAACAACAGCAACATTATTACAAACATTGACAACAAACAACTATACGAATCAAGAAATTCTGGAAAAAGAAAATGTCATCAACAACAACACTTTGTGCCCACAAACAACAAAAACAACAACATTATCAACTTGGAAAGCCGAGGAGAAAACAGCCTAAGGACAATACAATTACAAACTATTACAAATAATTATAATGATGTTTCTATGCATGATTGTAAAGGAATTGAGGACTTTAAAATCCACACAAACAACTACAACTACAACAAAAACCAAAACAACAACAACAACACTAAAATGCCTAAAATTAAAAATAACAACAACAATTTCATTACCCTTGATAAATTTCTTTCAGCCTCAGGCTTTGATGAAACAACCAACAATTGTTTTCTTCAAAAATCTACTAATGAAACTACAAAATGCTGCCAAAGAAATGTTGCTAAACAATGTTGCCACAACTATACAAATTATAAAACTAATTTTACAACATTATCAAACCAACAAAAACAAGTTTCTTTTGTTTTTAAACAACAATCACAACAAAATCAAATACAACAACAACAACGAAATTTCTGTTTTAAAACTAATCTTACTAAAACTCAACCAACAACAGCAACACAACCTCTTCAATTGCAACATAAATTTACAACATTTTCTACAACATCAAGAACTTCTACAATTGCAACAAAATTCTATCGGGATTTGCAAAAAATGTCCAAATATTTATTATCTCTTTTGGTCATTTTTAATTTGCTGCCATTATTTTATGCAGGTGAGTCAATATTCCTTTAAAAAATTTTATTGTCAAGAAATTATTAAAAATTTAAGAATTAATAAAAATTTTGCTATTTTTTAAAAATTTACTATTTTTATAGGAAATTTTTCAAAAACTTACTATTTTTACAGGAAATTTTTCAAAAATCACTATTTTTATGGAAAATTTTCAAAAAATTTACAATTTTTGTAGGAAATTTTTCAAAAATTCGCTATTCTTATAGGAAATTTTTCAAAAATTTACTATTTTTATAGGAAATTATTCAAAAATTTACTATTTTTATAGGAAATTTTTCAAAAATTTACTATTTTTATAGGAAATTTTTTTAAAAATTTACTATTTTTATAGGAAATTTTTCAAAAATTTACTATTTTTATACGAAATTTTTCAAAAATTTACTATTTTTATAGGAAATTTTTCAAAAATTTTCTATTTTTATAGGAAATTTTTCAAAAACTTCCTATTTTTATAGGAAATTTTTCAAAAATTTACTATTTTTATAGGAAATTTTTCAGAAATTTACTATTTTTGTAGGATATTTTTCAAAAATTTACTATTTTTATAGGAAATTTTTCAAAAATTTACTATTTTTATAGGAAATTTTTTAAAAATTTACTATTTTTATAGGAAAATTTTCAAAAATTTCCTATTTTTATAGGAAAATTTTCAAAAATTTCCTATTTTTAAAGGAAATTTTTCAGAAATTTACTATTTTTGTAGGAAATTTTTCAAAAATTTACTATTTTTATAGGAAATTTTTCAAAAATTTACTATCTTTATAGGAAATTTTTTAAAAATTTACTATTTTTATAGGAATTTTTTCAAAAATTTACTATTTTTATAGGAATTTTTTCAAAAATTTACTATTTTTATAGGAAATTTTTTAAAAATTTCCTATTTTTATAGGAAATTTTTTAAAAATTTACTATTTTTATAGGAAATTTTTCAAAAATTTCCTATTTTTATAGGAAATTTTTCAAAAATTTTCTATTTTTATAGGAAATTTTTCAAAAATTTCCTATTTTTATGGGAAATTTTTCAAAAATTTCCTATTTTTATGGGAAATTTTTCAAAAATTTCCTATTTTTATAGGAAATTTTTCAAAAATTTCCTATTTTAATAGGAAATTTTTAAAAAATTTACTGTTTTTATAAAGAGTTTTTCACAAATTTCCTATTTTTATAGGAAATTTTTCAAAAATTTCCAAATTTTTTAGGAATTTTTTTTCAAAAATTTCCTATTTTTATAGGAAATTTTTCAAAAATTTCCTATTTTTATAGGAAATTTTTCAAAAATTTCCTATTTTTATAGGAAATTTTTCAAAAATTTTCTATTTTTATAGGAAATTTTTCAAAAATTTCCTATTTTTATGGGAAATTTTTCAAAAATTTCCTATTTTTATGGGAAATTTTTCAAAAATTTCCTATTTTTATAGGAAATTTTTCAAAAATTTCCTATTTTTATAGGAAATTTTTCAAAAATTTCCTATTTTTATAGGAAATTTTTCTAAAATTTTTTATTTTCAGAGGGAATTTTTCAAAAATTTTTTTTTATAGGAATTTTTCAAAAATTTTTTTTTCATAGGAATTTTTTCAAAAATTTCCTATTTTCATAGAAAATTTTTCAAAAATTTCCTATTTTGATAGGAAATTTTTAAAAAATTTCCTATTTTAATAGGAAATTTTTAAAAAATTTACTGTTTTTATAAAGAGTTTTTCACAAATTTCCTATTTTTATAGGAAATTTTTCAAAAATTTCCAAATTTTTTAGGAATTTTTTTTCAAAAATTTCCTATTTTTATAGGAAATTTTTCAAAAATTTCCTATTTTTATAGGAAATTTTTCAAAAATTTCCTATTTTTATAGGAAATTTTTCAAAATTTTTCAAAAATTTCCTATTTTTATAGGAAATTTTTCAAAAATTTCCTATTTTTATAGGAAATTTTTCAAAAATTTCCTATTTTTATAGGAAATTTTTCAAAAATTTCCTATTTTTATAGGAAATTTTTCAAAAATTTTCTATTTTTATAGGAAATTTTTCAAAAATTTCCTATTTTTATACGAAATTTTTCAAAAATTTTCTATTTTTATACGAAATTTTTCAAAAATTTCCTATTTTTATAGGAAATTTTTAAAAAATTTCCTATTTTTATAGGAATTTTTTCAAAAATTTCCTATTTTTATAGGAAATTTTTCAAAAATTTCCTATTTTTATAGGAAATTTTTCAAAAATTTCCTATTTTTATAGGAAATTTTTCAAAAATTTCCTATTTCTATAGGAAATTTTTCAAAAATTTTCTATTTCTATAGGAAATTTTTCAAAAATTTCCTATTTCTATAGGAAATTTTTCAAAAATTTCCTATTTCTATAGGAAATTTTTCAAAAATTTCCTATTTCTATAGGAAATTTTTCAAAAATTTCCTATTTCTATAGGAAATTTTTCAAAAATTTCCTATTTCTATAGGAAATTTTTCAAAAATTTCCTATTTCTATAGGAAATTTTTCAAAAATTTCCTGTATCTATAGGAAATTTTTCAAAAATTTCCTATTTCTATAGGAAATTTTTCAAAAATTTCCTATTTCTATAGGAAATTTTTCAAAAAATTCCTATTTCTATAGGAAATTTTTCAAAAATTTCCTATTTCTATAGGAAATTTTTCAAAAATTTCCTATTTCTATAGGAAATTTTTCAAAAATTTCCTATTTCTATAGGAAATTTTTCAAAAATTTCCTATTTCTATAGGAAATTTTTCAAAAATTTCCTATTTCTATAGGAAAGTTTTCAAAAATTTCCTATTTCAATAGGAAAGTTTTCAAAAATTTCCTCTTTTTGTAGGAAATCTTATGTAATAATTTAATGAAGTTGAAATAATCAAATTGATGAGTGTTAAAAATATTGTTGACATGAGTTTCAATAATTTAGTTATTTTAAATTTATATATACAAAATAATTTATGAATGAAAATAACCATATCTTTTTTTAAAACAAGTGCAAATCATCATGTCAATACCGATACTTACAAGTGTATGTGTTAATATAAAATAATTTGTTCGATGGAATTCAATCACTTTCACATTTTTCTACTCATATACATAAGCAAGAAGGTAGATTTAATAGTGGGGCCTTTTGAAAAAAATTCTTTCAATTTGCAATCATTTTTTGCAAAGTTATATATATATATATAATAGCTTTAACTACAAGTGATCGATTTTTCTATATTTTTATGTATTCGTACTTTTCATAAAAGATGTAATTTTTTCTTCAATACTGAGGCCTTTTTCATTGATACCCTTTTGTTTAATAAGCTACCCCATTGATTGTATGTTGATTGTTTGGTTAAAAAAGTATATGCTTCAGTGGTAAAGAAAAATTCTTGCAAGCAATTTGTTTGAACCAAAAAAGATGACGTTAAGAAAAATAATAAAATTAACTTTAAGTGAAAAGCGAATGTATAAATTGCTTTTAAATATGATTAATATGACAACGAATAATTGTAGCGCAAAACTTTAACTTATCCATGTACGAGAAAACAATATTAATATATAAGAACCTACATATACATATGTATGTATTTGTGATAGACCGGCTCTATCTCAAGTCAAACAAAATAATACAAATTATAAAAATCCTAAATCTAATTTGAACATAAATGAACTAGCTCACTTAGAAAATAAAAATCAACAAAATTTAAATTTCAGTATCTTTTCTAAACGGTCTAACACTCTTGTTTTTAATGTAAAATTGGGTATATAAATTTATAGTTTTCTGCTTTTCTTTTCCCATTTTTTGTAGGTAGAAATATATTCTTGTATATATTAATGTATGTAAAAGAATATTTTGGTAAACAATTCTTTTGTCAATTTTGTTTTCATACAATTTATAACATACGAGTATAAATATAAAGTGACAAAATACTTCAATTCGACTTTCTACTCTCATAAATATTAATTAATTTGTAATATTGAAAGGCAATCAGGCATATATACACATTTACTTATACATTTTATATTGTTAAGGCTAATTTTAGCATAAAATTTCATTAAATATTTTATTTCATTTCTTTTAGTGAAAGTTAAGTCATTCAATTTATTCATATGTAATTTGTTAATACATTCTTGTACAAGTTTATGAACATATTTGTTATGAAAAATATACAAACAAATTTCTTTGTAAATAATGTAAATTACATATATATATGTATGTCATGCTTAGGTCTTGATTACAGTCTTTATTGTGATTTTATCATA
>OW121740.1:141045641-141278141 GCA_933228675.1 Stomorhina lunata | reverse complement strand
TTTCCTTCAGTTAGTGCGTCTTGTTTTTTTTTTCAGAAAAAGTTCTTATCAGCAAAATAATACCATTTTGTAACAATAAAACAACATGAGCTTCTTGTTTCCAGTAGTTCTTGCCTAGAGACGTGTGTTTGTATATATGTATGCATGTATTTGTGACCGGATCTTAAACATGAACACACACACTCATTTTAAACCTCTAATATGTATTTATTGAGCTTGTGAGAAAATCCAGTTAAATTGTCTAATATTTTTTTGTTGTTATTTCAAGTTTTCATTTGTTTTCTAGCTTTTCAAACTGTCATTCTTTTTAATGGACTTTTGTTGTTGTTGTTTCTAATATCTACTCATGTTGCTTTTGTTTGAGTAATTTTTCTAGTTAAGCCTCTAGGTGTAGTAGTACTTATTAAAGTACATAGCAGTGGATTCAAAGATTCTCTTAACGTCACAAAGAAATAATAACTAGAAGTTTTCATTCACAAAAACGAAAAATGTTCTATTAACTTTTGAGTGCTAAAGGAATTGAGTGGTTTTTCTAAAAGACTTTACTTACACTCGTACGCTCTAGCTCTCTTTTGTTACTAAATAAAAGAGAAAACATAGGAAGAAAAGCTCTTTTTTCGCTTATAAAGCTTTTATAAATGCTTATTGCATGCATAATGTTTTCTTTATAACCAAAAAGCTAGTTTTTATTACAAACTTTTTCAAAAATTTACTATTTTTATAGGAAATTTTTCAAAAATTTTCTATTTTTATAGGAAGTTTTTCAAAAATTTCCTATTTTTATAGGAAATTTTTCAAAAATTTCCTATTTTTATAAGAAATTTTTCAAAAATTTACTTTTTTAATAGAAAATTTTTTTAAAAATTTTCTATTTATAGGAAATTTTTTAAAGAAGAGTTTTTTTTAAAGATAAGTTTGGTAACATCTGTTATATTTCAATTCAAATACATGTGCCCATAATTCCCTCTCTCACCATCACCCTCGTATTGAAAGTGAGACTAATATGCACAAATTTCTTTTTATATTTCATTGACATTTAAAAATCAAACAAATTCTTGCCTTTTAACAAAATTACAGATTAATGTCAAGTCATGAACAAGAGACTACAAAACACAGAGGACATCAATAAATCTCGAACATTAAAAGCAATAAGTGAAAATTGGAAAAACAATACAAGTTGAAGTCTAGAGATGTGAGGAAAAAATGAATATTAATATGAAGCATAATTTTAGGCAAAGAAAGCAAGTAAAAATTTAAAATTAAGGGATGAATATTCATCTTAAAGTGACATTTAAAAGAAACAAATTTGAAAATTTCTTGTCAGTTTTTTGACATTTTCTACAAGGTTTTCAAATATATAGAACACTTTAGGTATGTTATGTGTTAAAGTTAAATTTGTTTTTTCTTTATAAATACCAAATATTTTACGAGTATTTGTATAGGATTTTTTTTTTATAAGAAAAATTTAAAATGATTTAACATTATCACAAAATATTTATTTTTTTCATTTTTATCAAAAAACTTCAAACACAAATAACCTCCCTCTTAGTCAGAAACACTCTTACAATGAAATCAAACAGATTACAAATGTCAAGACAAGAAGGTGAAATAACTTATAAGAAAAAATATTACCCATTGAGAATCAGTCTTTAGAAAAAAAATCTGTATTGAAAATATTTACGAGTAAAAATCTTCATCAATTTTAGACTGAATTTAATTTTTGGGGTTTCGATTTAAAACATCAATTTTCCCTTAAGTGATGCTTACAAAAGTGTAAAACTAACTGGTATTGGTAAAGGGTGGGGTATTGTATTGGCTTATGATACCACAGCCTCTAATGCCACTTGAGCAAATGATGGTATTGGCGGTGGTGATGTCGGTCTGTCAATCTGTATAATATTCAACAAAAAAAAGCTATCAGAAACAGGTGCTAACAAGCTCGAGTGAGAATATTTATGTAAAGAAATAAATTTCAAATTGAAGTATTTATTTTTACAGACTGAAGATAAATAAAAAAAAAAAACGAAAAAATAAAAAAGATACATTTAGACAGTTTAACATTTAAATCAAATCATTAAGACAGGACCAGCACTAAAGTTATGCTTATTTAAATAGCGCTAATCTTATGATAATGTGAAGCAATTTAAATAAATTTTGTATTTATTACTTTTGCGTGCCTACTGGCAATAGAAACAAGTAAGAAAGTATTTTAGTATTTTTATCTATAAAGCCGTATACCACCAAGGAACTTTTTTAAAAATTTCCTATTTTTATATTAAATTTTTTAAAAATTTCCTACTTATATAGGAAATTTTTCAAAAATTTCCTATTTTTATAGGAAATTTTTCAAAAATTTCCTATTTTTATAGGAAATTTTTCAAAAATTTCCTATTTTTATAGGAAATTTTTCAAAAATTTCCTATTTTTATAGGAAATTTTTCAAAAATTTCCTATTTTTATAGGAAATTTTTCAAAAATTTCCTATTTTTATAGGAAATTTTTCAAAAATTTCCTATTTTTATAGGAAATTTTTCAAAAATTTCCTATTTTTATAGGAAATTTTTCAAAAATTTCCTATTTTTATAGGAAATTTTTCAAAAATTTCCTATTTTTATAGGAAATTTTTCAAAAATTTCCTATTTTTATAGGAAATTTTTCAAAAATTTCCTATTTTTATAGGAAATTTTTCAAAAATTTCCTATTTTTATAGGAAATTTTTCAAAAAT
The DNA here is from genome assembly GCA_933228675.1 of Stomorhina lunata. Classification (NCBI taxonomy): domain Eukaryota; kingdom Metazoa; phylum Arthropoda; class Insecta; order Diptera; family Rhiniidae; genus Stomorhina; species Stomorhina lunata. The sequence goes on along the minus strand of OW121740.1, from coordinate 141,275,415 downwards.
TTCCTATTTTTATAGGAAATTTTTCAAAAATTTCCTATTTTTATAGGAAATTTTTCAAAAATTTCCTATTTTTATAGGAAATTTTTCAAAAATTTCCTATTTTTATAGGAAATTTTTCAAAAATTTCCTATTTTTATAGGAAATTTTTCAAAAATTTCCTATTTTTATAGGAAATTTTTCAAAAATTTCCTATTTTTATAGGAAATTTTTCAAAAATTTCCTATTTTTATAGGAAATTTTTCAAAAATTTCCTATTTTTATAGGAAATTTTTCAAAAATTTCCTATTTTTATAGGAAATTTTTCAAAAATTTCCTATTTTTATAGGAAATTTTTCAAAATTTCCTATTTTTATAGGAAATTTTTCAAAAATTTCCTATTTTTATAGGAAATTTTTCAAAAATTTCCTATTTTTATAGGAAATTTTTCAAAAATTTCCTATTTTTATAGGAAATTTTTCAAAAATTTCCTATTTTTATAGGAAATTTTTCAAAAATTTCCTATTTTTATAGGAAATTTTTCAAAAATTTCCTATTTTTATAGGAAATTTTTCAAAAATTTCCTATTTTTATAGGAAATTTTTCAAAAATTTCCTATTTTTATAGGAAATTTTTCAAAAATTTCCTATTTTTATAGGAAATTTTTCAAAAATTTCCTATTTTTATAGGAAATTTTTCAAAAATTTCCTATTTTTATAGGAAATTTTTCAAAAATTTCCTATTTTTATAGGAAATTTTTCAAAAATTTCCTATTTTTATAGGAAATTTTTCAAAAATTTCCTATTTTTATAGGAAATTTTTCAAAAATTTCCTATTTTTATAGGAAATTTTTCAAAAATTTCCTATTTTTATAGGAAATTTTTCAAAAATTTCCTATTTTTATAGGAATTTTTTCAAAAATTTCCTATTTTTATAGGAAATTTTTCAAAAATTTCCTATTTTTATAGGAAATTTTTCAAAAATTTCCTATTTTTATAGGAAATTTTTCAAAAATTTCCTATTTTTATAGGAAATTTTTCAAAAATTTCCTATTTTTATAGGAAATTTTTCAAAAATTTCCTATTTTTATAGGAAATTTTTCAAAAATTTCCTATTTTTATAGGAAATTTTTCAAAAATTTCCTATTTTCATAGGAAATTTTTCAAAAATTTCCTATTTTTATAGGAAATTTTTCAAAAATTTCCTATTTTTACAGGAAATTCTTCACAAATTTCCTTTTTTTATAGGAAATTTTTCAAAAATTTCCTATTTTTATAGGACATTTTTCAAAAATTTCCTATTTTTATAGGAAATTTTTGAAAAATGTAAATTTCCTATAAATATAGGAAATTTTTCAAAAATTTCCTATATTTATAGGAAATTTTTCAAAAATTTCCTATTTTTATAGGAAATTTTTCAAAAATTTCCTATTTTCATAGGAAATTTTTCAAAAATTTCCTATTTTTATAGGAAATTTTTCAAAAATTTCCTATTTTTACAGGAAATTCTTCACAAATTTCCTTTTTTTATAGGAAATTTTTCAAAAATTTCCTATTTTTATAGGACATTTTTCAAAAATTTCCTATTTTTATAGGAAATTTTTGAAAAATGTAAATTTCCTATAAATATAGGAAATTTTTCAAAAATTTCCTATATTTATAGGAAATTTTTCAAAAATTTCCTATTTTTATAGGAAATTTTTCAAAAGTGTCCTATTTTTATAGCAACTTTTTTAAAAGTGTCCTATTTTTATAGGAAATTTTTCAAAAATTTCCTATATTTATAGGAAATTTTTCAAAAATTTCCTATTTTTATAGGAAATTTTTCAAAAATTTCCTATTTTTATAGGAAATTTTTCAAAAATTTCCTATTTTTATAGGAAATTTTTCAAAAATTTCCTATTTTTATAGGAAATTTTTTTATTTTTATAGGAAATTTTTCAAAAAATTCCTATTTTTATAGGAAATTTTTCAAAAATTTCCTATTTTTTTTAGGAAATTTTTCAAAAATTTCCTATTTTTTTAGGAAAATTTTCAAAAATTTCCTATTTTTATAGGAAATTTTTCAAAAATTTCCTGTTTTTATAGGAATTTTTATGCAATTTTTATGATAAATTTTTCAAAATATTTTTAGAGGAAATTTTTAAAAAATTTCCCATTTTTATACGAATTTTTTTTCAACAATTTCCCATTTTTATAGGAATTTTTTTTTTTCAAACATTTCCCATTTTTAAAGGAATTTTTTTTCAAAAATTTCCTATTTTTATAGGAATTTTTTCTCAAAAATTGCCCATTTTTATAGGAAATTTTTCAAAAATTTCCTATTTTTATAGAAGATTTTTCGGTTTTCCTCGATATGTCTTTACTTACTAAAAACTCTTGCTCGTTGCATTTTTACTCTATACTCGTAGCTTTTTTCTGAGCATCAATTTAAAAGCTTTTTTCTTAGTCAATAAAGAACTTGTTTCCTTATAAATGTTTAAGCTCAAATATTCTTCATTGCTGTAGCTTTAGTGTCACACTTTAACCCTTAAAAGGTCTTCTAAAATTATATTAATTTTCTCTCTCTTGCTTGCTAAGGATATAATGCTTTTCGTTAAAAGCTTTTAGTGAGTAAGTTTTTATTTTTTAATTTTTTTCTTGTATGTGTTTTTAACCAAATACCGGAAAAATCTGTACATTTGACTTTGTTTACTTCATCAAGTTTTGTTTTTTGCGTTTGTTGAGATTTTTTCGTTGCCATTAATCAGTCGATTCGTGTCGGCCGTGCACTTTAAACGTTTTTAACGCTCTCTCTAGCTAAACAAAATTTGAATTAACTTAAAAAGAAAAAGCTAAAAATTTAATAACAACAAAAAAAAATAATTTATTTGCTTTAAAAAATATTTTTTATTTTTGCTTTTGCCAAAATTTGAGTTTTCGCAAAAAAAACGGAAAAATTAAAACGTTTTTTAAAAAAGCGCGCGCTTCTTGCCTACGGAATCTGCAATAAATAAATGAACAGACATAAACAAATTTTTATTTAAAGAAAATTTTTAAAAAAGGAAATTAATAATTATAATTTATAAAAAAGGAGTCTTTTTGTCAAAAAAAAAGATCTAAAAACTTTCTTCTGCTTCCTTTTTCCTTTTCTGTCTAAAAACGCTTTGTTATTTTCTAAAACCAAAAAACCAAAAAAAAAGAAAAACAAATCTGAAATTTTATTCTAAAATTTGTTGCAAAAAATTTATTTATTTAAAAAAGAAATCTCCAAATTTTTTCTAAAATTCCATCTATAAAACAACAAAATAAAAATAAATCTAAAAGTAAACAGATTCATTTTAACGTTCAAGTTCTAAATATTTGAAAAAAGTTTCAAAACGGAAATTCTTGCAATTTTGAATACAAAAGGAATCGAAAAAAATCTAACAAAAAAAAAGATTAAATCATTTTCTCCAGTCTATAAAATTTGATAAAGTGTGTTTTGTGTTTATCTTAACCATAACGAAATGTATGTGTCTTAATGATTAATAGAAAATTTTAAATAATTTTCCACAAAAAATTTTATATTATGGAATTGCAGACTGAAATTTCAAAGAAATGGATTTTTTTACAATTTTGGAATATAACACAGTACGACAGTGGTTGGTACATATGAGAAATGTTAACAGAATATGAAAATAGGCTTAAAATAAAGAAATACGTGACTCGGCGTTTTGCTGTAGCACGTCAGAATTTTAAGAAAATCAATCTTAAAGATTCGAAAGTTCGTGGAGGTTCACTTGTAGCGTAATACTATTATAAAAAGTTCTATAAAAAAGAATGGGTGAACCGATTTAAATGCTTGAGCCAGTTTTGAAAAGGAAATTGGATTTGTTTTTATTATTTTTCCCGCTAGATGGCGCTAATTAATTTTCATATAAAATTAAAAAATATAAAAAATTTAAAAATAAGTAGTAATGACAAACTTTTAAACGATCGATGACTATTAATTTTTAATTTTTTCTAATTGCAGAATTGTATCTTCAATGAATTTCTTACATTTTTTTTTGGATATTTTTTAATTTTACATAAAAAAGAAAGCTCCCTCTAGCGAAAAAACAAATCCAAAATTAATTCCCTTTTCAAAACTGGCTCAAGCATTTAAATCGGTTCACCGATTCTATTTTTATATAAATTTTTATAAAAGTATTACGTTACAAGTGAACCTCCACGGTCCTTCGAATCTTTAAAATCGATTTTCTTCAAATTCTGACGTGCTACAGCAAAACGCCGAGACACGTATTTCTTTATTTTAAGCCTATTTTCATATTCTGTTAACATTACTCATGTGTACTCAAAAAAAATTGATTTTGTCGTACTGTGTAATAAATGAAATGTTGATAACAGCAACGGGTATCTATTTGTATATATATATTTTTAAATTAGAATTTGCGACTCGATATTACCCGTGTTTTCTTGCGATAATTAAACGGGAAAACTATTAGATTACAATTACCAATTTTTTAAAAAACATTTACATTTTTTGAAAAAAATTTGGGAAAAATATTTTATAAACATTCCATCTGCCCTTTCATTGTTAAAAGTCGCGGAACAGTAAACGAATCATGTGCCGCATTTTGTATACGAGGCGTCAAACCTATTATAGTAAAAGCGAAAATTTCCGCATTAATTATTTTAATTATCAAAAATTAACTTTTACGAAATAAGCAAATTAAATTTATTTATTTATTAAATTCTCAATTTTTTTTCGACTATTTAAGCTATAACGAACGTGTTTTCTGACGATTTTAAGCGCAATAGTTATTTCTATGACTTCCATAAAAATTTTACTAAATTCTAAATGACTATTAAATAAATATTAAAAAATAGAATAAATGCTTAACTATATAAAAAAATATATGAAAAAAAGTAGGTTTTTAAATTTCAAGATAATCACATGAATTTTTTCGGGCACATATTCATCTATCCTTGGTGATACATAAAATGGCTCAAACTATTTTGGTTTCTGAAGTACAGGGTGTTTTCTATAATTTTGGCTTTTTAACTAGCAGCAAACTTTCTTAATATGTCATAATTTGCACTTTTTTAAATTTGTATAGTTAGATAAGTGAAAAATCAAAAAAATGTATTTAAAATTGCCAAAAGCAGATAAAGATTTTGAGACCAAATTTTATGTTCCGATTGCTACTATCAATATCTAAACATTTTATATGGCGCTTCCCGATTTAATGTTTAGTTTTTCGACAAATTGGGAAAAACTAACAAAAAATTAAAGAAAAGCGTCAAAATTCTGCATTTTTATACCCACCATCAAAAAGAATGGGGGCTATATTGAGATTGTCATTCCATTTGTAATTTCCTTAATATTAGCTCAAAAACCAAAAACGATATATATTCTGAATCCTTATGAAATTATAAGACGATTGAGCGATGTCCGCCTGTCTGTCCGTCTGTCTGTCTGTCTGTTGAAATCACGATAACGTCTAAACGAAAGGAGCTAGCAAAATCGGTTCACATTTGACCATAGCTCCCGTATAAAGAGTGTTCTAAAAAAAATATGCATTTACTATTTTAGACAAAATTTATCCATAGTGCAAGAAAAAATATATTTTTTGATCAAGTTAGTTTCTATAGATATGTCAGATGCTATTATTTTAGAAATTATTAATTTTCAATAGTTATTTCAATCAAAATGGACTGCGAAAAAAAAGTTCTTGAAAATATAATTAAAACTTTTCAAAAAAATCCGTCATGGACTTTTAAAAAAAGTACCTGGTAGACCGAGCCTTGCTCGGAGCTTTATGATAAGCATTTTGAGGAAAATTTTAAAGTTTTTATATATTTTATATTATAAAGTGCTAAAATAAATTTAGAGGAAAGACATTGTAGAAATATTCAGTTAATTTTGAATTATTTGATTTATTTTGTCCGACCAACACATAGTTTGCATAGTTTACAGTTTAACTCATTTTGAATAATTTTGGAAATTATTCATATCAACAGAAACCTCTGTCGACTCATGCGCAACAACTTTGCTAAAGATTATAGTCTGATCAAATGCACAGTTTACGATTTAATTCATTTTGAGTAGTTTTCTGTGGCGCCACCTGTCGGACTTTGCTTATTCCAATTCATAAACCTTCTTCGGCTTATCCGTAACAACTTTGCTGAAGATTATAGCATGATTAAATGTACAGCATACGATTAAATTGACTTTGAGTAAATTTCAGTAGCGCCACCTGTCGAAATTTCTTCATACCAACTAAGAAACCTTCGTCGGCTCATGTGCAACAACTTTGCTACAGATTGTAGCATGATTAAATGTACAGATTACGATTAAATTGACTTTGAGTAAGTTTCTGTAGCGCCACCTGTCGGAAATTATTCATACCAACTAAAAAGCCTTTGTCGGCTCATGCGCTACAACTTTGCTAAAGATCATAGCATGATCAAATGTACAGTTTACGATTTAATTAATTTTTAGTAATTTTAAGTGGCGCCATCTGTCGGAAATTAGTCTTATCAACTTTAAAACCTTCGCCGGCTTATCCGCAACATCTTCGCTAAAGAGCATAATACAATCAAATTCACAGTTTACTATTCTATAAAGAACATACATACAGACAAACATTCATTTGTTTAAAATAATACTAATTTTTCCCCCTTTTTATTCCCTAATTTCTAAAAGTTCCATATGTATATTTGGTACTTTTTTGGTGCCAATTGAATTCGGTACATTTTTTTAAAACGCATTTAACATATAATGTATAATGTTCCTATTCATATTACTTTGGAGATGTTAAGTTATCATTTTATCCCTTTTTTACCCATTTTGGCTCCAAAATCAAAAAAGTACCAAATACGTGTTTCATGTTTTTTTTAACATCTATTGATTGCAGTACCAAGTTTCTTTCTATATTCTTTAGTTTAAAATGTAAGAGTGGGTTAAAAAGGTGCCAAAAAAACTATTTTCACCCTTTTTTACCCCCTATCGGACATAGTTTCAAAAAAGTACCAAACACCTGTCCGCTTATTTTCAAAGCTGTTTAAAACGTAATTTTAATTTTGTTTCTATACCTATTACTTTAGGAGACATAGCGTTTTCGATTTTTTCCCCTTTTTACCCGTTTTTACCCTCTTAGAGGTAAAAGTTCCAAAAGTTCCTTCTTCTTCGACCTATACATCAAAAAAGATACCCACTGCCCAAATTTTATCAAAATCGTTAGAGCCGTTTTCGAGATAGCCATTCTATATATATGTATATATATATATATATATATATATATATATATATATATATATATATATATATATATATGTATACAATTATTGCTCGTTTAAGAATATAATATAAGATAGCTAAAAATTTGAAAGTTGACCCTCGAACGGTTTCTAATGCCATCAGACGGTATAAGGAAAACCTGAGCATTGAAAGAAAACCTGGATCAGGGAGAAAAAAAGGTCCTACAGATATTGGTAAGGCAAAAGAAGTAGAGCGACTCTTTCGAAGAGCGCCTAACACTTATTTAAGAAAAGCAGCTCGTACGGTGAAATGTTCTACGAATTTTGCACATAAAGTCAAACCTTATGCTGGACTGAAGACATACAAAGTCCAAAAGGTTCCAGATCGCAATGCTATAAAGAACTTAGAAGCAAAAAGACGAGCGAAAAAATTGAAGTCTGATTTTATAAAAAAAATACACCTGTTGTGTGACGGATGATGAAACATACGTACTGGCAGACTTTTCTCAACTTCCTGGTCAAGATTTTTATGTTGCTGATAAACGAGGCAATGTTCGGCAAAGAATTTTGCACAAAAAAACAAACAAAATTCCCTAAGAAGTTTCTCGTGTGGCAAGCTATTTGCAGTTGTGGCAAAAGAAGTAAAGTATTTGTGGCATCTGGCACAATAAACACAGAAATTTATGTAAAGGAGTGCCTACAAAAACGGTTGTTACCCTTTTTAAGAGAGCACAGAGTGACTACATTTTTTTGGCCCGATTTGACATCATGCCATTATGGAAAAAAGGCACTTGAGTGGTACTCAAAGAATAATGTCATTTTTGTACCACGAGAGGCAAATCCACCTAACTGTCCAGAATTTCGGCCTGTGGAAAGGTATTGGGCTCTGGTAAAAAAGGAATTGAAGAACACAGGAAAGATTTCCAAGAATATGTCCGATTTTAAGCGCAGGTGGAACACATGCTCCAAAAAGGTATCAGAAGCAACTGTAAAATCTTTAATGGGAGGGTTTCCGAAAAAAGTCGATTTTGCAAAACCCGAGTACTAAGTAAACATTTTAAAGCTAAATGATTTTGTATAATATGTCATTATATTTGCGTATTTTGTAGAGTTTTTATATTAAAAGGTTTGATTTTTATTTAAGAAAATCCAACTACAAATTTTATTTAGAGCACTCTTTAATCTCTAGGCTAATCGCTTATTTGTTAATAAATGTTTTACGTTAGCCCTAGGCAGCGTATAAAATTTCATCAAAATCGGTTCACATTTAGCCATAGCTCCCACACAAAAAACTTACGAAAACAGCCTAAATTTCACCTAAAATACACTTAAATGGCAACAAATCTAAAAATGTAAAAGATATAACCACTAAATTTGGCCAAAAATGCAAAAAAATGCCTGCCAGTGTGCAAAATTTTGTCGCAATCGGTCACTATTTGATCATAGCTCCCATATTAAAAACTTATGGAAACATAAAAATACAAAAAGAAAAGACGGTTTATGTCCGTCTGTCCGTCAGATAAAAGGACGATAGCGCCTTAACGAAAAGAGCTAGAGGGACAAAATTTTACAAAAGTATTTTGGATGTCTTGTTGTGTTGAAAATGGACAAAATCGGTTCAAATTTAGTTAGAGCTCCCATATAACCTCGCCCCGGGAAACACATTAATGCTGATAAATTGAGTACAATTGTAATAGCTATGACGATTAAATTTAAAATAGGGAAGTTTTATGCAAATATTGATCAAATTTTATAGGAATCCATATTTGACTATAGCTTTCATATAAAAACCACTCCCGGAAACCAAAAAAATTTAACAAAGTTTACTTAAAAGCTATTAAATTAGAAACTATGACAGCTATGGCCACTAAATTCTGAAAAATAAAGCTTTATATAAATACCGGTCAACCTTTGGCTATAAATTTTATATAAATAACATCTCCTTTTTATATCTACAATCAAAGAGATTCGGAGGTACATTCATCAATATAAGATTGCACCAAGGAAATTAGATAGCTTTCAATCAATGTCCAGACTTATATACGGTAGATGCATTAGGAACAGAATATGTATTTAACACCTTATTAATATAAACTATACCCGGTTATGGGACTAAGTTTTGTGCAAAGTAAATACTAGGGAAACCAATTAGATACAGTGGTCGTCATATTTATTTTGACATAGCATTTGTTTTTTTTTTCTTTTTCTACTCCTGTTACAATGTAATTAAAAAAATGTGTTAATAAAGTTTAAATTTTAACAAATCCCAGCAAAACTTTGGTAATGGCAAGTACTCTGATAACTGGTTACCTTGTAACGACTACAACATACCATCCGAATAAATAATAAGTTATTACAGAAGTACTTATTTGTAATTAAGATGGTAATTTAAACTGAATGGCCCCGGTTCATATCCCACCAAGGGCGACAATTTTTTTTAGTTTTTTTTTATTAAAAGAGTCTTTTTAAATGATTTTTGAATTTTAAGAACTTAAATATTATCTTCAGTAAAAAAATTTGTAAAACTAACTCACGTTAATGAAAAAATATCCTTAATAAGTCAATTTTGATTATGTAGGGGGTGTTGAATACCAAACACGATTCTAATTGGTCTTAACTTGGTAAGCCCAACTTATCTGGGTTATCCTTCATCTCAACTGTGGACACACACCTCCTCATGGTATCACCCGGGGAGCTAGTTTAACACCCATTAATATTGTGAGTTAACATGTTCCGAGAGTTGTCCCATAAGATCGATAAAAATGGGTTAGGATTACGGGCTAGTAACCCTCTCTTGAAAAAAATACAATGAAGAGGATAAAATTAGAATTGAAATGTCCCACTACCTAATATTAGAGGAGGATGTCCGAAATTTCGATAGAAAGACTAAGTAGTGGAACATTTTTCAAAGCTTGGCCTCTAAAATTGGAGAATATTCGCACAAGATCGAAATCCATGGAATTCTAAAATATTCTCGGACTTTGACCTTAACAGGTTGTAACATTTAAGTAAGTAAGAGTCAATCTTATGTAAAAACTTATACAAAAAAGAAGATTTAAATTGTTTAAGTTTTAAAATAATTTTAAAAAAGTTTTAAAATAATTACAAAAAATCGTATAAAAATATTTTTCCAAAAATTACAACAAAGCAAAAAAAAAGCAGGGAAAACAAAGTTATTTTCACATGATTTTGGATCTAAAAATAAATATTGTTTATATTAATTATAAGCTGCTAAGTTTTCAACATATGAAGTAGCTCAGTGGAAGAGTCTCTGCCTAGCAGTCGGAGGGTCTGGGTTCTAGCCCCCATGGGATCATAAAAAAAATTTTGTATTTCGTTTGAAAATATATGTTTTTAATAAAACTACAACAAAAAAGTTGTTGCTGTTGTTGCTTTCAAATTGCTTACCCAAGTCATTACTTTTCTGCAATTGGTAAGTACTTGCCTCCAATGACATCCCCATGTTAATGTTAATGACTTAAACAGCGAATGAGTAAGTAGTTCGTGTTCAATAGTTTAACTGTTTAACTCATTATTTGGTAATGAAAAGTTTTACTGGGAATGTTGTAATTTAATAGAACACAAAAACTTTTCACATTTCGAAATTTTTTGTAATTTTTCACATCTTTTGTAATTTTTCAATCTTTGATGAATTTCGTTCCAAACCGCCTCCGAAAAGATTACTCACAAATTTTAACAAATTTGATCGAATTTGCTCCACATTTTAAATTGGCTGCACCCTCGTAGATATATGATAAATTTAGATAAATTTAACACAACTTGATGGTGGGTATATAAGATTCGTTACATAACACTATACAATATAACACTCTTACTTGTTTCGTTTGAACTTGGCAAATTTTGTTTTTTTCTTACTTCTTTCAAATTATCTGAAGATGTTTCTTTTAAGATGCAATATCTCACAAACTAAAAGTCCAATAGCTACAAACTTTTCAGCTTAACTGTTATTTTTTTATTAATAACTTCTTAAAACCCTAAACTACACTCTCTGTAAAAAAAAAACTTTAGTATTATAAAGTAAAATACATATTAACTTAGCCAAAATGTCTTTTGTCTTAAGCCTCCACCATTATGTCTGTTCCTGTGTCTTAAGATTGATGGAAATTTTCTTTTTTATTATCAAAAAAAAAAAAAAAAGAAAATAACTTTAACACGTTTCAGAAGAAAAAAGTCAACTTTAGTGTAATTTTTATAGCCTAAAAATGACGCATGTTCAAGTACATCTGTTGCCAATAATAAATGGCCCCAATATTAATCGAACAGCCCACCCCAAACGATAATAAAATATATGTATAAAAGTGAAAAGCTAAATTAAATATTTTAACAAAAGAAAAAAATTGTATATCATTAGATTACAAAGAAATTAAATATTTGTAAATAAGAAAATTAATGATGTCATTAGGCGGCAAATTGTTGCCTAAGTAAATGTTTAAGGGTGAAATGATAAATTTATAAAATACTCAAGAAAACAAATTTTTATTAGACACCAGCAGTTTATGAGACCAATTAGCAGGAAATATCGTTTGATTCTTTCGTTTAAAGAGTGCTCTAAATAAAATTTGTAGTTGGATTTTCTTAAATAAAAATCAAACTTTTTAATATTAAAACTCTACAAAATACTCAAATATAATGACATATTATACAAAATCATTTAGAATTAAAATGTTTACTTAGTACTCGGGTTTTGCAAAATTATCGACTTTTTTCGGAAACCCTCCCATTAAAGATTTTACAGTTGCTTCTGATACTTTTTTGGAGCATGTGTTCCACCTGCACTTAAAATCGAACATGTTCTTGGAAATCTTTCCTGTGTTCTTCAATTCCTTTTTTACCAGAGCCCAATACCTTTCCACAGGCCGAAGTTCTGGACAGTTTGCCTCTCGTGGTACAAAAATGACATTATTCTTTGAGTACCACTCAAGTGCCTTTTTTCCATAATGGCATGATGCCAAATCGGGCCAAAAAAATGTAGTCACTCTGTGCTCTCTTAAAAAGGGTAACAACCGTTTTTGTAGGCACTCCTTTATATAAATTTCTGTGTTTATTGTGCCAGATGCCACAAATACTTAACTTCTTTTGCCACAACTGCAAATAGCTTGCCACACGAGAAACTTCTTAGGGAATTTTGTTTGTTTTTTTGTGCGAAACTCTTGCCGAACATTGCCCCGTTTATCAGCAACATAAAAATCTTGACCAGGAAGTTGAGAAAAGTCTGCCAGTACGTATGTTTCATCATCCATCACACAACAGGTGTATTTTTTTATAAAATCAGACTTCAATTTTTTCGCTCGTTTTTTTGCTTCTAAGTTCTTTATAGCATTGCGATCTGGAACCTTTTGGACTTTGTATGTCTTCAATCAGCATAAGCTTCGACTCTATGTGCAAAATTCGTAGAACATTTCACCGTACGAGCTGCTTTTCTTAAAGAAGTATTAGGCGCTCTTCGAAAGAGTCGCTCGACTTCTTTTGCCTTACCAATACCTGTAGGACCTTTTTTCCTCCCTGATCCAGGTTTTCTTTCAATGCTCAGGTTTTCCTTATACCGTCTGATGGCATTAAAAACCATTCGAGGGTCAACTTTCAAATTTTTAGCTATTTTTTTAAAAGTCCATGACGGATTTTTTTGAAAAGTTTTAATTATATTTTCACGAACTTTTTTTTCGCAGTCCATTTTGATTGAAATAACTATTGAAAATTATTAATTTCTAAAATAATAGTATCTGACATATCTATAGAAACTAACTTGATCAAAAAATAAATTATTTCTTGCACTATGGATAAATTTTGTCTAAAATAGTAAATGCATATTTTTTTTAGAACACTCTTTATACAAAAATGATTTCTCGAGGATTACAATTTTAGTAAATTTTAGAAAATTGTATTAATGAAAATTCGTTTGATTATATCTGTGGCGTTATGGACGAGTAGCTTAAGTCGACATTAGATAGAAATGAGTTAAGGCGTTTATTGCATTACAGAAGCAAAGACGCTTAAATGTGTTTAGTCCATTTTGAAAAAATCGGCTTTTTGTCAATGTTATGTACGTTTACTTTTTTTAGCTTAAGTTTTTTGAATCAATAATGCATTGATCAAATCAACTTATGTACACATATTTTTGTGTACATATTCATATTTTTCTTTCATCATACAACGATTTCGCTAAACTTCACTTAAGCTGTATAAATGTTGGCCTTGAAAAATAAAGTCATTATTTTCATAGAACTTATGTTTACATAAAACAAAACAAAATTTAAAGTAGATTTTTTTTAAATTTTTTGTATCATAAGAAATTTTTAAAATAACCCAGCAAAAATTTCGTAACTGCAAGTACTCTGTTAACTGGTTACCTTGTAATGACTACAACATACCCTCCGAATAACTAATAAGTTATTACATTAGTAATTATTTGTAATTAAAATGGTAAGTTGAACTGAATGGTCCGGGTTCAAATCCCACCAAGACCAAAATTTTTAAAATTTTTTTTTTTATTAAAAATGTATTTTTAAATGATTTTTGAATTTTAAAAACATAAATATTACCTTCTGAAAAAAATTTTGGAAAACTAACTCACGGTAATGAAAAAATACTATCATGAGTCAATTTTGATTATGGTCTTAACTTGGTAAGCCTAGACTTATCTTGGTTATCCTTCGTTTCACTTGTGGACACTGACCTCCTAGTGATATCACCCAAAGAACTACGTTACGTAGTGAGCTAACATGTACCGCGAGTTGTCCAATAAGAACGATAAAAAATGGGATGGAAAGACCAAGTAGAGGAAAATTTTTCACAACTTGGCCTATAAAATTGAAGAATATTCGCACAAGATCGAAGAAAATAGGTTGTATCTATAGGCCATTTAAGTAAGTAAGAGCCAATATTATATAAAAACTTATACAAAAGGAAAGATTTTAATTGTTTAAGTTTTAAAATAATTAAAAAAAAACTTCTTTATTATTTATTAAATGCATTAAACATTTACAAAAAATCGTCTAGAAATAGGTTTCCAAGAATTACAACAAAGCAAAAACAGCAGGAAAAAACAAAGTTATTGTCACGTGATTTTGGATCTAAAAATAATACAATTTTTATATTAATTATAAGCTGCTAAGTTTTCAACATATGAAGTAGCTCAGTGGAAGAGTCTCCGCCTAGCGGTCGTAGGAGTCTGGGTTCGAGTCCCTGTGGGGTCATAAAAAAAATTTGTATTTCGTTTAAAAATATATTTTTTTAAATGAAACAACAACAAAAAAGTTGTTGTTGTTATCCAATTGCTTACCCAAGTCATTACTTTTCTGCAATTGGTAAGTAATTGCCTCCAATGACATCCCCATGTTAATGTAATGACTTAAACAGTGAATGAGTAAGTAGTTCGTGTTCAATAGTTTAGCTGTTTAACTCATTATTTGGTAATGAAAAGTTTTGCTGGGAAGATAAAAAAAATATTTTTAAACAAATACATTCAAATATTAAAAAAGGTTTCATCAATAAATAGAAATAATGAAGTAAAATTTCAAAAAATGAAATAAAATTGTTATATGATCCCAATCCGCTTTAAAGAAATTAACTTTAAAATATATGTAATGACAGAAAATTTTGAAAAATTTCCAATTTAGACTTAACATTTTTTTCCAACGGTTCACAAAATGAAAAATATTCAAAAACAAACAGCTTATTTTAGTTTTTAAAATGAAGTTTTCAAATTTAATTTAAAATTGGTTTTGTTTGTACAATTTTCAAAATAAAGTCGACTTTAAATGTTCTGTGGTTAGGCTGATTCTTTTTATTTAAACAGAACTGCTTAAAGTCACTTAAGGTCCAGTTCAACGCAAATTTCAGTTTCGAAAAAGAGCTTAAGTAGAAATAACATAAAATTTTCTTCTTCTCTAATAAACCTATTACCAATATATTAATTCATAAATTATTCTTTCCATGGCTATTTGTACATTATAATGTTAAAAAAATATTAATCAAAGAAAGTTTTTAAAATAAATTAATTAAACTAAATAAAATTAAAAATTTAATTAAAAAAGCATTAATTAATTTTCCCTTTTTTTACCTTCAAAAGCGAACATTTTTTTTACAATATATTTTATTTCCATTAAAATTGTGTAAAGAAATCTTTTTAGTTAAATATTGATTTACACACGTTTATGCTTAATAAATCCCCATAAGTCCTTGTTAGTGTAAAACCACAAAAGTATTTTGTATTAAAAAGTTTTATTTTTTTTGCTGCCATAAAAAAATAGAATGAAAAAAATTAAAATAAAATGAAAAATAAAATTCAAATTTAAATGCAATAAATACTAACTCTAGGTTTTCATTTTACACCTGTTTTACGGTTTTTATTTTAATACATAGACAAACTCTTTTCCTCTTGCTTGTTAATACCTTTGCAGCGAACAATACCAACATCATCATAATCTCCTGCTGCCTAGTCCTGGCTCCCTTGTCTTTTGTCAGTGTATTTTAGTTTTTTTTTCATTATTGTTTTAAACACTTTGTAATCTGCTAAAAATGTTGTAAAGGATTTTTTATTTCAAATAATCAGGATAAAGCAAAGATTTCTCTAGTTTTTGTTATCACTTTTTTTTTTTGTTAGAAAGTAAATCATGTTGGAAAGCAAGTTATAGCAACAGCAAGAGCTTTTTTATTACTTTAATTTTGTAAACAAATTAAAAATTTTTATTTTTTCATAGAAATTTTAATAGATTATAGATAGAAATTTTTTTAGATTTAAAGATTCACTCATGAAGTAATTTTATTATCCCACTGCACTGTGGGTTTGAATTTGTATATTATACCCTTCACCACCATAGGTGGAAATGGTATTATAAGTTTGTGCTGATGTATGTAACGCATAGAAATATTTGTCTTAGACCCACCTTTTAGTATACCAATAGGCTTAGAATCACTTTCTGAGTCAATTTAGCGATGTCCGTCCGTCCGTCCGTCCGTCCGTCCGTCTGGCTGGCTGGACCCCCATGTATACCTTGTAATCAAACTACAGGTCGCAATTCCAAAGATAATTTGATGAAATTTGGCACTGAGCATTTTTCTGATAATGGGACCTTGGCTATTGAAATTGGTTAAAATCGGTCCATTATTTATGGTACCTCCCATAGGTCCCACTTCCCGGAATTGATATATTGGCCTCAAATATTAATATTTTTTCATAAAATTTAAAACAAATAATGCTTATCTAAACTAAAATCACTGTATTAAATTTCGTTTAAATCGGTCCACATTTGACCATAGCTTCCATACAAACTCTTCTTTAAAAACGTACTAAATGAGACAAAAAATCACTAAAACGCTAGTAAATCTAAAGATAATGAACATTTTGAGTTTATTTTTTGCATACATAATTTTCGTAACAACTGTAATCATATAAGTCCAAATGACGGAAACAGCTTAAATATCTAAGTTTTAAGAAAATGTTTGTATGATGGCAAAATTTAGCAAATATTTGTCTTTATACAGGAAAAATAACACCTTTGACCTTAGTGGTGAAGGGTATCGTATAGTCGGGCTAGACCGACTATAGCGCTTTCTTACTTGTTTTTGTAAAAAATTGTATGAAAAGTTTAGTTGTAATCAATTTTGTAATGCAATGTTTTACATTTTTTAAGCAGTTCTGCTATTTTCTCAGTGTTTAAATGTTTAGTACTCTGTTCATCCAGATATATTTGCCAAAAAATGTACTTCTTATAATGAACTAGAATAATTTCTTTACGTACTATTAAAATAACTTGCAGCCTTTTGCCAACATTTAACAATATTTTTGATTTTATATGACACATCAAAAAAAAAAAATTTTTTTTTCTTCAAAATTTTTTTATGTCTTTATGTTTGTGGGATTGATGGATTAAACCTCCGCGTGTATTCGTCAAAAGGTATATATTCGAACAAAGCAATTGTCTAGTAGTTGCTATAGTATTCATACAGTTTGCAGCCGTTTACCACCTTTAAACAATATTTGATATTTTATACACACCTTTTGCTAAAGAATTTTTTATTTTAAATAATCAGGATAAACCAAAAAATGTTCTAGTTTTCTTTATCACTTTTTGTCTATCAAAGGGTAAATCATATTGGAAAGCAAATAATAGGAGCAGCAAGAGTTTTTATTACATTCCTTTAATTTTGTATACAAATTAAAAATTTTTATTTCTTCATAGAAATTTTAGAATTGGAGAATTATGATTTTTACTTATTAAGTAATCATATTATACTACTGCACTATGGGTTGTATTTTGTATTCAAAAGTCATAGCTTTTAGCTTACATTTAATAATTTGTATATTTCATTTAAAAGAATTTAATTGCAGTTATTTTTTGTTTACAATGCTTTACATTTTTTATATAGTTCTACTATACTCTCAGTGTTTCAATCTTTATAACTTTGCTCATCTAGATATATTTAGCAAAAAATATATATCTAATGATATAATAGGACAAGTTCTTTATTTATTATTAATATAACTTACAGCCATTTGCCACCATTTAACAATATTTTCGATGATATATGACACATCGAATATGAAATTTTCTTCCGAATTTTTTTCGTTTCTGTGTTTCAGGGATTGGTGTTTCGAAAATCCGCATAGATTCGCCTAAATGTATATATTCCAACAAAGCTATTGTCTAGTAGTAGCTATAGTACTTATACCATGTGCAGCCATTTGCCACCTTTAGGCAATTTTTTAAATTCTATGCACAGATTTTACTCGTTATATAAAAAAACATTGTTTTCATTTTAATAGACTTAGAGGGTTATGAAATTTACTCACTAAGTAATCTTATTATACTACTGCACTATGGGTTGTATTTTATATTTGAAAGTCATAGTTTATAGCTTAAATAATTTATATATTCGATTTTTGAAAGACTTTAGTTGCAGTCATTTTTAAGTTTCAATGTTTAACATTTTGTATGCAGTTCTACAATCGTCTCAGTATTTCAATGCTTAAAACTTTGTTCATCTGGATATATTTGCAGAAAAGTATATATTATATGATAAATTAGAATAAGTTATTAAAATAACTTGCATCCATTTGCCACCATTAAACTATATTTTTGATTTTATATGACACATCGAAAATAAAATTTTGTTCAGAATTCTGTTCGTTTCTGTATTTCAGGCTTTGATGTTTTAAAAATCCGCTCATATTCGCCAATAGATATAAATTTTAACAAAGCTATTGTCTAGTAGTTTACTTTAGTAATCATACAGTTTGCAGCCATTTGCCACCATTAAACCATTTTTATAATTTAATACAAACATTTTATTTGTAGTATAAAAAATAACTTTTGTAGTATAAAAAACCATTTCCATAATCTGTTAGAGCCTTTTTGGGGAATTTTATTATGATGATATAAATTTTCCAATACTGCACAATGGACTGAATAATACATTCTAAAACAAAAGTTTTGCTTCAGATTTAACTATATTTTTTTCAAAGTTTTTTAATATCTTAAGATATTTGATATTTTTTATAAAATTTTTATTTGGTCTTAGGATTTTTGGTTTAATTTCTTGTTCATCCAGATTAATTCACATAGAGGTATATATTTAATTAAAGCCATGAATAAGTACTTTCCTATCTATTAATATAAACTGCAGCCATTTGCCACCATTTAACAAAATTAAGTTGTAGTCATTTTTATCTTTCAATCTTTTTAATTTTTTTACAGTTTTACAATCGTCTCAATATTTCAATGTTTAAAACTTTGTTTATCTGGATATATTTGCAGAAAAGTATATATTATATGATAAATTAGAATAAGTTCTTTACGTCTTATTAAAATAACTTGCAGCCATTTGCCACCATTAAACAATATTTTCGATTTTTTATGACACATCAAAAATAAAATTTTCTTCAGAATTTTGTTTGTCTCTGTGTTTCAGGCTTTGATGTTTCAAAAATCCGCTTATATATACCAATAGGTATATATTCTAACAAAGCTATTGTCTAGTAGTTTGCTTTAGTACTCATACAGTTTGCAGCCATTTGCCACCATTAAACAATATCTTAAATTCAATACATACATTCTATAAATAGTATAAAAAAGAATTTTTTTAGTATAAAAAATTCTGTTAGAGCCTTTTTGGGGAATTTTATTATGCTAATATAAATTTTCTAGTACTGCACTATGGGCTGAATGTTTTGAAATATTTTTAAATAAAAATTTTGTTTCAAATTTTACTATATTTTTTTCAAAGTTTTGTAATATCTTAAGATATTTCATTTTTTAATAAAATTTTTGTTTAGTCTTATGATTTTTGGTTTAATTTCTTGTTCATCCAGATTTATTTAAATAAAGGTATATATTTAATGAATGCTAAAGATAAGTGCTCTCTCTGCTATTAATATAAACTGCAGCCGTTTGCCACCATTAAACACTATTTTCGATTAAATACGATACTTTATGTAAAGAAAATCATTTCTGTAACACAATTTCGACAGAGTTTGGCAAAGTTGGGCTAAAAAGTTGTAGGAAAAAAATATTCGATAAAACTTGATTTATCCAAAGAGTTTACAAAAATTATGTTAAAAAGTTTAACATAAGAGTATTGCACTAGTATCACATTTAAATAAAATTTTTTCATAAAACCAAAAATTGTTGGTGGTCACAATTTTACTCGAACCGAATAGTATTTTGAAACATAAAAAACGCTAATAAGTCTATATCTTCTGAACTGTAAGCGTTATTGCATTAGTATATATTAAGAAATTGTTAAGGAGGACCCAGGCTTTCTGAGTTTTGGATTTATGGTTACCCTGTGTTTTCACTTGGTGAAAGTAGAGCACCTCAGCAGTAAAATAGCTTTTGGACAGTGAAGCTTTTCAATTATTGCCCAATACGGTCAATTTTATACATTCTAAATAAGCTTGGATAAAGAAATAAAAACAAGCTTACTTCAATATAATAACTGTTATAAGTTTTAAGTTATTTCATTTCAAAAATGAAAAAAAAAATAATTTTTCCCTTAGACTTTTTTTAGTTTTCGGCTGATGGTACATTTGATATTAAACCAATAATTTTTTAAAAATACTGTTATATTTCTAATAATTGAGAGAAGAAAACAGTCAAACCAGTTTTCAAATATCTCGAACGGTATTTGAAAAATTTCCAAATTCAAAAATTTTTCGCTGATAGAAAAAATGTTAAATGTTTGACATGCCAAAATTCTTGAAAAACCCTTTTTAATAAATATACTTCTCTTTATTTAAATCTTCTTTGAACCCCCTTTATAAAATTTTTGTCTTAGTCGCCAACAAAGCAACAACAAAAGTGTGGGAAATAAAGAAAAGATAAAATGTTTGTGTGCTTCTGTTCAGATGAAAATCTTCGCTTTATGTTGATATTTGTTGGAGACAATAATTCGTATTTATTCTGTCCCTCAAAAAAGATATAATGTGTGGTTTTCGCACGGTCAAGAACTAGGAATAATCCTCCTGAAGGGATGGCCTAACCAAACCATCGAAACGAGTAGAGGAAAGGCTTCCCCTTCAACATTTTTTAGTTTTATCAAAAAACTATTTATTATAATAATAAATAATTGTAATAAATTGGGATCTTAGTGCAATACACTATAGTAAAACTTTTTAATTAAATGTTTGTCGTCCCCAAATTTTTGAAAAACCCTTTTTGAAAAATTGCTTTTTTTTCAAAAAGATGCTCAATTTTTATAAATTTTTCACATTTTACTAAGAAAATTTTCATTAATACCCTGCAGTAAATGCCGTCAGAGAAACAATACTGTTTTGCTATTTACAATGTCTCCAGTACTACTTGCCTATTTTGCCCCATCCATTATTATTATTGACATTTAACATTTAGAGTTCCTACGAAATCTGTCAGTAGACATTACCACTATTTACTTAGTATTGACTTTGTAGTTCTTTTGGTCCAAATGGAGACATTGGGATCAAATCGGGGCCTATTGATATACATATATGTTGACACATTCGTTGACAATGTCACCAGATATATACTAGAATAGTTGTCTCTATATATTCACTATTTCAGTACTGAACTAAAATTGGGGACATTTGAATTGATGTTACACAAAGTGTTGACATGGAGACACATGATCCCAGTTTTACTACAGGGTAGTTAATGTTTTAGTACCTGGTAGACCGAGTCTTGCTCGGAGCTTTATGATAAGCATTTTGAGGAAAATTTTAAAGTTTTTATATATTTTATATTATAAAGTGCTAAAATAAATTTAGAGGAAAGACATTGTAGAAATATTCAGTTAATTTTGAATTATTTGATTTATTTTGTCCGACCAACACATAGTTTACAGTTTAACTCATTTTGAATAATTTTGGAAATTATTCATATCAACAGAAACCTCTGTCGACTCATGCGCAACAACTTTGCTAAAGATTATAGTCTGATCAAATGCACAGTTTACGATTTAATTCATTTTGAGTAGTTTTCTGTGGCGCCACCTGTCGGACTTTGCTTATTCCAATTCATAAACCTTCTTCGGCTTATCTGTAACAACTTTGCTGAAGATTATAGCATGATTAAATGTACAGCATACGATTAAATTGACTTTGAGTAAATTTCAGTAGCGCCACCTGTCGAAATTTCTTCATACCAACTAAGAAACCTTCGTCGGCTCATGTGCAACAACTTTGCTAAAGATTGTAGCATGATTAAATGTACAGATTACGATTAAATTGACTTTGAGTAAGTTTCTGTAGCGCCACCTGTCGGAAATTATTCATACCAACTAAAAAGCCTTCGTCGGCTCATGCGCTACAACTTTGCTAAAGATCATAGCATGATCAAATGTACAGTTTACGATTTAATTAATTTTTAGTAATTTTCAGTGGCGCCATCTGTCGGAAATTAGTCTGATCAACTTTAAAACCTTCGCCGGCTTATCCGCAACATCTTCGCTAAAGAGCATAATACAATCAAATTCACAGTTTACTATTCTATAAAGAACATACATACAGACAAACATTCATTTGTTTAAAATAATACTAATTTTTCCCCCTTTTTATTCCCTAATTTCTAAAAGTTCCATATGTATATTTGGTACTTTTTTGGTGCCAATTGAATTCGGTACATTTTTTTAAAACGCATTTAACATATAATGTATAATGTTCCTATTCATATTACTTTGGAGATGTTAAGTTATCATTTTATCCCTTTTTTACCCATTTTGGCTCCAAAATCAAAAAAGTACCAAATACGTGTTTCATGTTTTTTTTAACATCTATTGATTGCAGTACCAAGTTTCTTTCTATATTCTTTAGTTTAAAATGTAAGAGTGGGTTAAAAAGGTGCCAAAAAAACTATTTTCACCCTTTTTTACCCCCTATCGGGCATAGTTTCAAAAAAGTACCAAACACCTATCCGCTTATTTTCAAAGCTGTTTAAAACGTAATTTTAATTTTGTTTCTATACCTATTACTTTAGGAGACATAGCGTTTTCGATTTTTTCCCCTTTTTACCCGTTTTTACCCTCTTAGAGGTAAAAGTTCCAAAAGTTCCTTCTTCTTCGACCTATACATCAAAAAAGATACCCACTGCCCAAATTTTATCAAAATCGTTAGAGCCGTTTTCGAGATAGCCATTCTATATATATATATATATATATATATATATATATACAATTATTGCCCGTTTAAGAATATAAGATTATATGTTTGTATATGTTTGTATTCGGTTCAAAGCTGATTTTAATCTAAATTTTAAGTCAGTACAATATTTACCCTAAATACACCATTGACCGAATTTTTTCTAATTTTTATGAGAATTTTTGAGTTTTTGAACGTACAACAAAAAAGTTAAGCCTATTTTGGCACTTTCTATAATGTAGTTATATAGCCCTATATATTGCCTTTAGATGTTAGAAATAAAAAATATCGCGAATGCGTAAATAAATCTGGAAAATATGATTTTATAAAAAATGGCAAATTTCCATATACCGTTAAATGCAAAAAAAGGGATAGATGGGTTTAATTTTTTTATAATTACTAAATTGTTCTACATAAACAAATAAAAGTGGCCTTGGAATCTATTTAAAAAAGGTGTATTTGTTTAGTGATAGCTTAGTTTATTTACTATCAGTATCTATCTATTTTCATCTATTTATTACCATTTAACGATATTAGGATAAAATTTAAATATTGCACGATGTTACAAAGTATATAGAAATGCTTATCCACGTAAGATCGGCAGAAGAGGTATATTTTATGAAAGGCCATAGTATCTACTTTAATATTCCTGTAAAATATATTGCAGCCGTCTGCCACGGCTTAACAATAATTATGGTTTTTAAAATTTACTTACAAAGATCTCAGAAATTTTTAAATGATTTTTAAGTTATAATAAGGATTACAAAAAAGTAAATTTATAGATCTAGAGTTTAACGGATTTCAAAACTTAAGGGACGTCAAACCCTTTTCTTGATTACTATACCCAAAATATTTTGTTTATGTGAATGTTTAAATTACATATGAGAATTAAGTTTTCGTTTAAGGCTATTGTCTGATTATTTGAAATCTTTTGTTTATCTGACCATAATATGACTTTATTTTATTTCTGTTTGTTTGACTTTTTGCTATTTGTTATTGTACAGAGATTAGAACTAATAACAGATGTTGTTCTACTAAAAAGTTAATAAACTCTTCTTAAGTAAATATTAGAAAGAAAAAGAAAAAAAATGCTAACAAAACTTTTTACCCGCATATATTAGATACACATACATGCATATTCATACATATGTGGGTTGCAATAAGTATTGGACCATAAGTAGGATCATTTCTAAATCCTTAAGATAAAATTATTATTCTCTATAAATAATTGTGTACAGATAAGACCGGTCACAAATATTTTAAGTTAAAAATGGATGGATAATTTTGTTTCTAGGTATTAAAATTAAATTGGGAGAAATCTGTTTACATTTGACCATATCTCCCGTTAAACCTTACCTAGACTAATCATTTACATGCTAATAAATGACAAGTTATAATATCTATGATGATAAACTTCAGTTTTATATAGGAACTAGGCAGCATAAACAATTTCATTAGAACCGGTTCAGATTTAATTATAGCTCCCATACAAGACACTTACGGAAATTGCACCTAAAATACACATAAATGTCAATAAATGATTTAGCACAAGAAAGTCTTATATCAATGTCAGCCCGTGAAAAATTTTGTCACAATCGGTCAACATTTGACCACAGCTTCCATATAAAAAAATTTAAGAAAACACAAAAATACCAAAAAGATATGGTGTGTCTGTCCGTCAAATAAAAGTGCCACAGCGCCTTCACTAAAGAGATATATCAAAATATTTATACAAAAAATTTTCTATTAAAAAATTCTTATATAAAAATTTTCTTTAAAAAATTTGTATATGAAAAATTTTCCATAAAAAAATTTAATAAGAAAAAATTTCTATAAAAAATTTGATACTACTTTTTATAAAAAAATTTTATATTAAAAATTTTCAATAAAAAATTTTTATATGAATTTTTTTTTTTAATTTTTTATTAAAATTTTCAATAAAAAATTTTTATACTAAAAAATTCCTATAAAAAATGTTTATATTAAAAATGTTTATATAAAAATTTTTCTATTTAAAATTCTTATGTAAAAATTTTTATATGAAAAATTTTCGATAAAAAAAATTGAATAAGTCAAAATTTCTATAAAAATTTGATATTAAAGATTTTATATAAAAAAATTTATATTAAAATTTTCTAGAAAAAGTTTTAATATGAAAAAAAAAGGTTTAATATGAAAAATTTTCGATTAAAAAAATTTAATAAGAAAAAATTTCTATAAAAAATTTGAGCCTAGATTTTTATCAAAAAAATTGTATATAAAAAGTTTTCAATAAAAAATTGTGTATCAAAAATTTTCTTTACAAAATTTTTATATATTCTAGAAAAAATTTGTATAGGAAAATTTATTTATTAAAAAATTTTGATATGAAAAAGTTCTATTAAAAATTTTCTATGAAAAATTTTCTATAAAAAATTTTATTTGAAAAATTTTCTATAAACCGTTTTATTTGAGCAATTTTCTATAAAACATTTTTAATGAAAATTTGTTTTCTTTTTTTTATTTTTTATATTAAAATTTTCTACAAAAAAGTTTATATGAAAGAAATTTTTAAATGAAAATTACAAAATTTTGATATGAAAAAAAATTTTGTACGAAAAATTTTCTTTAAAAAATTTTATAAGAAACATTTTTTATAAAGAATTTTCTATGAAAAATTTTTTATGTGATATTTTTATATGAAAAGTTTTCTATAAAAATTTTTTCATGCAAAATTTTTATATAAAAATTGTCTATAAAAAATGTTTATATAAAAATATTAAAATATTTCTTTAAAAAATGTTTATATCAAAATTTTTTTGGAATAAATGTTTATATTAAAAATTTTCTTTAACAATTTTTATATGAAAATTTATTTATTAAAAAATTTTGATACGAAAAAATTCCATATGAAAAATTTTTCAAAATTATTCTATAAAAATTTTCTATAAAAAATGTTTATATGAAAAAATTTCTATAAAAAAATTTAAAAAGAAAACATTTCTTTAAAAAATTTAATATTTAAAATTTTTTATATTAAAAATTTTTATATTAAAAATTTTCTTTAAAAAATGTTTATATTAAAATTTTTTTGGAATAAATGTTTATATTAAAAATTTTCTTTAAAAATTTGTATATGAAAATTTATTTATTAAAAAATTTTAATATAAAAAAATTCCATATGAAAAATTTTCTATAAAAAATTTTCTATAAAAAATTTTCTATGAAAAATTTTCTATAAAAAATTTTCTATGAAAAATTTTCTATAAAAAATTTTCTATACAAAATTTTTATAAAAAATTTTCTATAAAAAATTTTATGTAAAAAATTTTCTATACAAAATTTTTTTATAAAAATTTTTCAAAGAAAATACACATTTTCTACGAAAAATTTTCAATAAAAAATTTTCTACGAAAAATTTTCTATAAAAAATTTTCTACAAAAAACTTTTATAAAAAATTTTCTTTAAAAAATTTTCTATAAAAAATTTTCTTTAAAAAATTTTCTAAAAAAAATTTTCTTTAAAAAATTGTCTATAAAAAATTATCTTTAAAAAATTTTCTTTAAAAAATTTTCTATAAAAAATTTTCTAAAAAAATTTTCTATAAAAAATTTTCTAAAAAAAATTTTCTATGAAAAATTGTCTATAAAAAATTTTTTTGGAAAAATTTTCCATAAAAAATTTTCTAGGAAAAATTTTCTATAAAAAATTTTCTATAAAAAATTTTTATATGAAAAATTTTCTATAAACAATTTTCAGCGAAAAATTTTGTAAAAAAAATTTTTATATGAAAAATTTTCTATAAAAAATTTTCCATGAAAAATTTTCTATAAAAAAATTTTCTATGAAAAATTTTCTATAAAAAATTTTTATGTGGCAAATTTTCTATAAAAAAATTGTATATGAAAAATTTTCTACAAAAAATTTTCTATGAAAAATTGTTTATACAAAATTTTCTATAAAAAATATTCTATGAAAAAATTCTATAAAAAATTCTATAAAAAATTCTAAAAAAAAATTTTCTATAAAAAATTTTCTATGAAAAATTGTTTATACAAAATTTTAATATGAAATATTTTCTATAAAATATTTTATCTGAAAAATTTTCTATAAAAAATGTTCTATGAAAAAGTTTTATATGAAAAATTTAGCTGCACCCTCGTAGATATATGAGATATGTTTCTAAATTAAACATAATTTGATAATGGATATATGAGATTCGGTATAGCAGATTATGGAACTCTTACTTGTTTAAGCATAGAACTATTATATTCTTTAGTCAAAAAGACGTTAGTTTTTGGATTCCGGTATTATTTAAGCAACTTTTTAGTTCTGGGGTCAATTGAAAACTCAGACTCTTAAGCAAATATTGTGTTGCATAACTTAGGGACTTTCAATATAATTTATTTTGTAAAAAGTTTAATAAAATTTGATATCTAAACATAACCGTTTGTCTGTCAAAACATTAAGTTTAAATGAAATTCTTTTACTATCAGGAGATTTTGACAAATAAGTTACAATATAGTGATCCGTATATTTTATACATTAATTAGATTATCCTAAAAGTATGCTACACAAATGTTTCTTAAATATCATACATCGACATCGACTGCGGCGATTTTGGCCCCTTTTATGGCAAACATGGACAGATTTAAATAAATTAAATTTAGCAAAAATATCATATCTAAAACTACTTTCATTTAAAGAATTGCTTAATTTTACTTACACCAAAATCGATATTACATTCAAGTTATCCAATCATTTATTCAAGCATCCATTCATCCGTACCACCGAGAACCATTCAATCATTTTCTTTAGTTATTCATCATTTTCTTTTTCGAAACAACATTATTTCTTTCAATATTTATTTATTGGATTTTTTGCTTCTTTCACTCTTTTTTATACGTCTCCAATGAAATTGCCTTTTTACCCTTTATTATTATTATTTTTTTTTCTTTTTTTGATATTATTCTATTTCTTTTTGGTCTTCTATTGAATTCATTGGGTTGTTACAACTAAAAAAAGAAATTGAAACTTAATATGAAAAAAGTTTTAATACCAAGAAAACTAAAATACTTGGAAATTGAGTATCTATATAATACAAATAATACACGAGTACTTTTTTGGAGATGAAATCTTTGAATCCTTGTCAGTTTTAGTTTTTTATAATTTTTTTTTTCTGTCTCGAATCAATGAAGTGTAAGATTGATCAAAAGCGTAACTTTTGAAAATTTGTTTTATATTATTTGGATGTAACAACTTAGGGGGCAATTTAGACTGGATGGTTGTCGATATAAGGTACGGCTATTGGTGAGAGACGCTAGTCTACAGCCGAAATAACATCAGGTTATACTATTTTTTGTATATGTATTCTCAGAAAAGTAAAAAATACAATATATTTTTGCAAAAAGAACACTCGCAGCAAATAATCTATAGTATAAAGATGTTGCACTTTCATACATTGATTTACCGTATGGTCGTTTTTAAAACTCCACAAAAAATAAAGTATACCTCTTTTACTCTTATTGGGAAATAACTAATGAAAACGATTATCCAATGAGACGAAGCTAAGGCACACACACACCAGCTCATAAAATGTATATTTGTTTGTGCGTTTATATCATTTTCAATGTTCTTTATCCACTTTACTTTTACATTTGACAGAAAAGAATGTATGTACCTTTATATTATATTGTCTTGGCTCGTAGTGTAAAGTCCCCCATTTTTTTGATAAATTCAGTTTTTTTTTTCTTAAGGCAATTTCATGGTAATTTGACTGATGTTTCGATGGTCAATTTAAGGTTGAGTAGCATTAGATAATCATATTATAATTTCTCGATAACTATTTTCCTTCAAGCATATACAAATATAAATATTTATCAAAAAGGGAATTTGAGGCAAATGTGAATGGATCAATAAGAAAATTCAAGCGGAAATTAAGGAAAATAAAAAGTTTATACATACATATTGTAAGTAGAATAGCTCCAGGATATATATATCAAAATATATGAAAAACATTTTTTGTACAAAAATTTTCAATACTATTCAATTTCATATAATCTTAACTTTAAGACTTTAATCACTTCAATTTGTGTATATTTTTCAAAAATACATACATCAAAATCTTAAATCTTCTTTGAGTCAAATACACGTGTCAAAGCCATCAATTATAGCATATCAATCAAACTAATCCTATATGTGATACATTTTTTAACAGACTAAAACTAAGACCTATAGTTTTCTTGAAGGGGATTTGTGGTAAAGTTATAATTAGTTAATAAATAAGGGAAGATTAGGGAAGAAAATACAAAATACACTTGTTTATTCATATCAATTTAAGAGTATTAGTAATTTATTAGCTGGGAATCTTTCTTGAATGAAATTAAAAGAATTTTATATGATATCAGTTAGTCACTCCAGCTCAGTAGTATATATATTTTTTTATAGATAACCTTTTAAAACTTATAAAAAATTCTCTAAGAAAAATTTTCTTAAAAAAATTTATATGAAAATTTCTTTACAAAAAACTTTATATGACAAAATTTTCTACAAAAAATTTGTATACTAAAAATTTTCCATTAAAAATTTTGATATGAAAAATTTTCTATAAAAATTTTATTTTGAAAAATTTTCTCTAAAAAATTTTGATGTGAAAATTTTTCTATAAAAAATTTTCCAAAAAAAAATATTATATGAAAAATTTTTTATAAAAATTTTATATGAAAAGTTTTCTATACAAATTTTAATATGAAAAATTTTCTATAAAAAGTTTTTGTATGAAATATTTTCAATACAAAGTTTTTGTATGAAAAATTTTCTATAAAAAATATTTTTATATCAAAAATTTTCTTGAAAAAATTTTAAAATGAAAAATTTTCTATAAAAAATTTTCCATAAAAAATTTTGTTAAAAAATTTTGTTCAAAAAGAAGTGTATTTCTATTTGATCCCAAATCTGTTACATTTATTTATTAATGTAACAGACCAATTTATTGATAAAAAGCCAAAAAATGTTTGCGGAGAAACCAAATTCCTCGACGCGTTTCGATGGTTGGTTAAGCCATCTCTTCAGGAGGATTATTCCCAATTTAGACAGATCGAAAACGAAAATTTTGTAAAAAAAAAATGTATATGAAAAATTTTTCATAAAAATTTTCTATTAAAAATTTTTATATGAAAAGTTTTCTACAAATTTTTATATGAAAAATTATCTATAAAAATTTTTTGTACTAAACATTTTTATACAAAATTTGTGTACGAAAAAAACTTTTTGTATGAAAAATTTCTATAAAAATTTTTTTTATATTAAAAATTTTCTGTAAAAAATATTTTTATATTAAAAAGATTTTCTATAATAAATTTTTACATTCAAAATATCCTATTAAAAATGTCTATACCAAAAACTTTCTATAAAAAATGTTTACATAAAAAATTTTTATAAAAACTTTTATATCAAAAATTTTCTATGTAAAAGTTTTAGACGAAAAATTTTCTATAAAAATATTTTAAATGAACAATTTTTCTAAGAAAGATTTTCTATAACAAACTTTTCGATGAAAGATTTTCTATAAAAAAATTTTCTATGAAAAATTTTCTATAAAAAATTTTCTATAAAAAATTTTCCATAAAAATTTTTTAGATGAAAAATTTTTTATAAAAAAAATTTCATATAAAAATTTTTATAGAAAACTTGTCATAAAAAAAAAATTATAAAAAAAAATTCTCTATAAAAAGTTTTCTATACAAATTTTAAATGAAAAACTTTCTAAAAAAAAAAAAATTCTATGAAAAATTTGTATATGAAAAGTTCTATTAAAATTTGTATATGAAAAATTTTCTATAACAAAATTTCATATGAAATATTTATATAAAATATGTATATATTAAAAATTTTTATAAAACTTTTATATTTAAAATTTTGCTATAAAAATGTTTTATATTAAAAAGTTTCTAAAAACAATATTTTTATTAGAAATTTTGTTTAAAATTTTGTTTAAAATATTAAACATTTTTTATAAATATTTTTTTTGAAAAAATATTTATATTAAAAATTTTCTGTACAAAATTTTTATATTAAAATTTTTTTACAGAAATTTCTTACTATCGTCAACTTTTCCATAGAAAAGTCTTCCCTATCGTTAACTTTTCTAAAGAAAGTCTTCCTATCGTCAACTTTTGTATAGAAAAGTCTTCCTATCGTCAACTTTTGTATAGAAAAGTCTTCCTATCGTCAACTTTTGTATAGAAAAGTCTTCCTATCGTCAACTTTTGTATAGAAAAGTCTTCCTATCGTCAACTTTTCTATAGAAAAGTCTTCCTATCGTCAACTTTTCTATAGAAAAGTCTTCCTATCGTCAACTTTTCTATAGAAAAGTCTTCCTATCGTCAACTTTTCTATAGAAAAGTCTTCCTATCGTCAACTTTTCTATAGAAAAGTCTTCCTATCGTCAACTTTTCTATAGAAAAGTCTTCCTATCGTCAACTTTTCTATAGAAAAGTCTTCCTATCGTCAACTTTTCTATAGAAAAGTTGTCAACTTTTCTATAGTAGAGTCTTCCTATCGTCAACTTTTCTATAGAAAAGTTTTCCTATCGTCAACTTTTCTATAGAAATGTCTTCCTATCGTCAACTTTTCTATAGAAATGTCTTCCTATCGTCAACTTTTCTATAGAAATGTCTTCCTATCGTCAACTTTTCTATAGAAATGTCTTCCTATCGTCAACTTTTCTATAGAAATGTCTTCCTATCGTTAACTTTTCTATAGAAATGTCTTCCTATCGTCAACTTTTCTATAGAAATGTCTTCCTATAGTCAACTTTTCTATAGAAAAGTCTTCCTATCGTCAACTTTTCTATAGAAAAGTCTTCCTGTCGTCAACTTTTCTATAGAAATGTCTTCCTATTGTCAACTTTTCTATAGAAATGTATTCTTATCGTCAACTTTTCTATAGAAATGTCTTCCTATAGTCAACTTTTCTATAGAAATGTCTTCCTGTCTTCAACTTTTCTATAGAAATGTCTTCCTGTCGTCAACTTTTCTATAGAAATGTCTTCCTGTCGTCAACTTTTCTGTAGAAATGTCTTCCTGTCGTCAACTTTTCTGTAGAAATGTCTTCCTATCGTCAACTTTTCTAAAGAAATATTTTCTTATCGTCAACTTTTCTATAGAAATGTCTTCCTATCGTTAACTTTTCTATATAAATGTCTTCCTATCATACATTTTTCTATAGAAATGCCTTCCTATCGACAACTTTTATATTTGGCTATATCTCTAGAACTACTGAGTATAGTAAATATTATGTTAATCCAACACTAAGGTAATATTGTAGCTAAATTTTGGTTATTTCTTTTTACTAAGTAGGTTAAACAGTTCTATAGATATTTTACTCAAAATCAATGTAATATCTCAAAAACTAGAGCTGATCTAAAAAAGGTGAGTTAGAGGAGTTGGAGCCATATAAAAGATGTATATAAATTGACTAAAAAAATTGAAGCACCATTTTTTTGTGTCGGAAAATTTCATTCAAAAATTATAAAAAAATGGGAAACAACTTTTTACATTATCCGATATTATTATCCTTTTATTGCTCGGACCATCCTAATAAACAAACATAAAGACTAATTAGCCTTCTTTAGATATTTCACGCGAAACTAATTTGTTTGCGTTTTTATAACAAAGAAAAAATGTGCGTAGGGGTGGACATTAGGGTAAGATCTTTTGTTATAGTATAAAAATAACACAAGGATATATTTTTCAAGTTTTGTAATAAAGTTTGTTTTTTTTTGGGTCATCTTAATATACTTACTTACAAACATATGCTATGTATGAGTACATATGCGTATAAACACAAGTTAGTTTATATGTATTTATAAGCTTCATCATCATGTGTTTTAATGCCAAAAGCTTATGACTCTAAATGGATTTACCGAGTAACGGAAACAAATCTGCTGAACAAATTTAATCAAGGGACCATAAAAACCTCAATCATAAATTATGCTATTAATGCAGAGCTTAAACAAAAGCTAACAAAAAAGGCAAAAAAACAAAACGGATTAAATTAAAGGATCTTTTAGAACTGAATAAACGTATGATTATTCTCGTAAAATAAACAAAAGCTTTTGTTTGAATTTGACTCTAAGTAAAGGGGTTTTTTCATTCCCGAATTAAGTATTTAAATATTAGCGTATTACGGAGCAATGTAACCCCATTAAATATTTGACTTTTTAATTTTCTATAAAATCTAAATGTATTTGCTGTAAAATATATATAGAAATCATTTTAACCACATTTTGGTTGCCAACCACGAAATCAAAAAGAAATTTTAGAAAAAAAAAAATACTTAATGTAATGTTTTGTGTTTTTTGTTCATTTGAAAGTTTATTTTTAACTAATTACAATTCCTCTTTTTTTGGGTTTTATGTAAGTGAATCCATGGGAAAATGACGATAGGAAAACATTTCCATAGAAAAGTTGACGATAGGAAGACATTACTATAGAAAAGTTGTCTATAGGAAGATATTTCTGTAGAAAAGTTGACGATAGGAAGACATTTCGATAGAAAAATTGACGATAAGAAGACTTTACTATTAAAAAGTTGACGATAGGAAGACTTTACTATTAAAAAGTTGACGATAGAAAGACTTTACTATAAAAAAGTTGACGATAGAAAGGCTTTGCTATAGAAAAGTTGACGATAGGAAGACTTTACTATAGAAAAGTTGACGATAAGAAGACTTTACTATAGAAAACTTGACGATAGGAAGACTTTACTATAGAAAAGTTGATGATAGGAAGACTTTACAATAGAAAAGTTAACGATAGGCAGACTTTACTATAGAAAAGTTGACGATAGGAAGACTTTACTATAGAAAAGTTGACGGTAGGAAGACTTTACAATAGAAAAGTTGACGGTAGGAAGACCTTACTATAGAAAAGTTGACGATAGGAAGACTTTACTATAGAAAAGTTGACGATAGGAAGACTTTACTATAGAAAAGTTGACGATAGGAAGACTTTACTATAGAAAAGTTGACGATAGGAAGACTTTACTATAGAAAATTTGACTATAGGAAGTCTTTACTATAGAAAAGTTGACGATAGGAAGTCTTTACTATAGAAAAGTTGACGACAGGAAGACATTTCTATAGAAAAGTTGACCACAGAAAGACATCTCTTTAGAAAAGTTGACTACAGGAAGACATTTCTATAAAAAAGTTGACGATATGATGACACTCCTTTGGAAAGTTGACCAGAAGAAGAAATTTTTATTGTCAAGTTGACCAAAGAAAGACATTTCTGTAGAAAAGTTGACCAAGATATGACATTTCTATAGAAAAGTTGGCGATAAGAAGACATATCTATAAAAAGTTTGACGATAACATGACATTTCTTTAGAAAAGTTGACGATAGGAAGACATTTCTATAAAAAAGTTGACGATAGGATGACATTCCTTTGGAAAGTTGACGATATGAAGACATTGATCTGCTATCAGTAAACTTTTGACAAATAAGTTACAATGTACTGATAATTATTTCCTATACATATTTTGGATCATCCTAAAAGTATGCTACAAGATTGTTTCTGAAGTATCTTTTATTTCAATAGCTTTTGATTTCATACATTTCAACTTCAACCTGGATTTACCCCTTAAGTTTTCTAATTCAAAAATTTAACCTTTTTTTTAATTTCATAAAATGTTTAATAAAATTTATAGACCGTTAAGTCAGCGAATGTATAATAAAATTATATAAAGTAGAAAAAAATTTGCTTTGCAAACTGGAGCAAATAAATAAAATATTTTTTACAACTCGTTCACTCATAAATTTTCCATTCCATGTATTTATTACGTTTATTTTACTTTTTTAGTAGAATTATATGCTTTTGTTTTATTCCGGTTTGAAATGTATACCCTACAGTCATATACATAGAAATAGGATAGAGGTATAAAATAATTTTCAATCCATATATGTAGACGTCCACACCAAAACGTAACAATTATTATAATTTTCATTATAAATTTTAAAAACATTTAATTTAACTAGGTAGCATAGTGTGTCTTAAGATTAGTATGGACCGACTCATTATTATTACTCATTTTTTTCAATGTTTTTGCTACTTTCAGCCCTAAAGATTTTGTAATTAAAAAAATTCCTTGAAGTTGTTTTTTTCCTACTTCCTTTCTCTTTATTACTTATTTTTTTAGTATTTATTTTAAACATTAATTAACCTTTTTTTGGGTAAAAAATTAACAAAAACCCAAACAAAAAATGGAGGTTAAATGGAATTCTCATTTTTTTCAAGTAAAAATAAAAGGAAATAAATGAAAAATGTACAATTTATTTCAACAAAATAATTTTTTAAAAGCATTTGGTAATGATAGCTCACGAACTTGCTACAAAGGTTAGGGGTAACTTTTCCGGTTTCAGGCAAGACCTTTGATTTTTTTGGGTAAACATTTCATTTTGTTTTCTAGTTTAATTAAATAAACAATAAAGAGTCGAAATAAGAACATTAATTATTAATTTAAGTTCTAAAAAATATGGAAAAAAATGTGTTGCATACTTATAGGGTATATTAGATTTATAGCACAAAGACCTTTAATTTTTGGAGGAACTTCATTTGGTTTCGTAATTAAATGAAATGAACTGAAAATTAAGACAAGTTTAACATAAACATTGAAATCGAATTAGCGGACTAACTAAGAATTTAAATTCTATACATTTTATAGAAAAAAGTATTGCATATTTACAGGGGTATCAGGAAATATCTATTGCAAATAATAATTGCAATTGTTTTGAACGTTTGTAATAAATGTTATTATTTTATTGTATAAACTGATTTTAGTCAGTCGATTTATAGCCTAAATTGGTAAATATATCTGGGTAACTTTAGATTTCTGTCCAACTATTAAATAATTTTTTTAGTTCACGACTCGATACTTCTTAAAAGTTCTCAAAAACTTAATAATATACAAAAGTTTTTATGCAACTTATATATAGTACTTATTTATTATACACACTTGTTAATATATATATTTCTCCTCCAATCACCTTAAAAGGATTTCATTATCCACAAAATACAAAACTTTTCTATTATGGCTTAAAAAACTTTATTTACTCTAGTTTGCCACATTCATTTACAATTAAAATATTAAAACTATTTATAATTCGTAAAATTTTTACTTACCTTCGTTTTGTGTTCAACCACAAATATTTCAAAATATTTTTTAACAAAATTTTTTTTTGCGTTTTCAACTGTTTCTGTACCAAAAAGATTCAAACAATAGAGTAAAATTTTTTACCACAAAAACCACAAATAATAGTTTACATTTCGCTTTAAAGAGGAAAATACTAAAATATTTGGTTTACAAACAAATATAAAATTTTGAATAAGTGATTTTGTTGTAACAAAAAATTGTTTTCCAAATTTTTATAAAATTCATATTTTTATAGGAAATTTTTAAAAAATATCTTCTTATTATAGGAAATTTAAAAAATTCTTATTTTAAAGGAAATTTTTCGAAAATTCAAATTTTTCAAAAATTTCCTATTATTATAGGAAATTTTTCAAAAATTTCCTATTTTTATAGGAAATTTTTCAAAAATTTCCTATTTTTATAGGAAATTTTTCAAAAATTTCCTATTTTTATAGGAAATTTTTCAAAAATTTCCTATTTTTATAGGAAATTTTTCAAAAATTTCCTATTTTTATAGGAAATTTTTCAAAAATTTCCTATTTTTATAGGAAATTTTTCAAAAATTTCCTATTTTTATAGGAAATTTTTCAAAAATTTCCTATTTTTATAGGAAATTTTTCAAAAATTTCCTATTTTTATAGGAAATTTTTCAAAAATTTCCTATTTTTATAGGAAATTTTTCAAAAATTTCCTATTTTTATAGGAAATTTTTCAAAAATTTCCTATTTTTATAGGAAATTTTTCAAAAATTTCCTATTTTTATAGGAAATTTTTCAAAAATTTCCTATTTTTATAGGAAATTTTTCAAAAATTTCCTATTTTTATAGGAAATTTTTCAAAAATTTCCTATTTTTATAGGAAATTTTTCAAAAATTTCCTATTTTTATAGGAAATTTTTCAAAAATTTTCTATTTTTATAGGAAATTTTTCAAAAATTTCCTATTTTTATAGGAAATTTTTCAAAAATTTCCTATTTTTATAGGAAATTTTTCAAAAATTTCCTATTTTTATAGGAAATTTTTCAAAAATTTTCTATTTTTATAGGAAATTTTTCAAAAATTTCCTATTTTTATAGGAAATTTTTTAAAAATTTCCTGTATTTATAGGAAATCTTTCAAAAATTTCCTTTTTTTATAGGAAATTTTTCAAAAATTTCCAATTTTTATAGGACATTTTTCAAAAATTTAATATTTTTATAGGACATTTTTCAAAAATTTCTTATTTTTATAGGAATATTTTCAAAAATTTTATATTTTTATAGGAAACTTTCAAAAAATTTCTTATTTTTATACGAAATTTTTTAAAACTTTGTAATTTTTGCAATAAATTTTTTAAAAATTTATAATTTTTTTTAGGGATTTTTTCTATACTAAATTTTAAAGTTTATAAATGAAAATTTTTGTTAAATTCCTTGGCAAATTTTTGGTGTTAAAAGTTTTTCTATGTAAGTGTTTTGTTAGTCCTAAACACTTTTGCGATTTTCCCATGTGTATGTATATCAGTTTTATCACACCTCCACTGTTTTTGATTTTGAAAAAACTAAAAATTTTCTGTAACTTTCCTTTTTTGCGTAAAAAAATATTGACTAAAAATAACTGAAAAAAACTTTGTTTTCAAATAAGAACCAAAGTTTGATTTTCATTCGGCTGCTTCGGGAAAAAAATGAAAATTTTCTCGCAAACTTTATTGTCTTTATTTATGACAATTTTAGTTTTTCACTCACTCATCCAGTCAGCTCCCCCTCCCTTTTCAATACAATCATACCATTTTTATGGGTTTGAGTTGAAAAGCTGCTGCTTGGCTGTTGCTATCTTGTATTTTTTTAAGTGAATAGGGGAGAGGGGCGACTACCATCGACTTTATCATAATTTGTATAGATTTTGAAAAGTTGTTTCATTCTTCTTTAAAGGACAAGTAAATGTTAAAAAAATATATCTTTAAAGAAATTTGTACATCTTTTTATAGGACTTTTGTAAATTTGGATGTTTTCTGCATTTAAGATTTTTTTTAAGCACTTTCCAATAAAGTTGTTATAGTATTTTCAAAAACTTTTTAATGAGCAAATTTGACTCAGGAAAAAAGTTAGAAAAGATGAAAATGATGTCACAACTGAAATATAAATTTAATGAGTTTTCTTATTCTTTTTATCTGTACAATTTCACAGAGAGTTTAAGTTTAATATTTTTTTAAGTATTGAAAACGATAAAACGGGGGACTATTTGTGTTCTTCCTGACCTCTGCAATACAAAGAAGACAATAATGAAAATTTTTAAGTTTTAAATATAGAAGAAAAACTTTTTGTGGAAATTTGTGAAGACGATTTAAATTTTACAAAACAATTGCCATAAGTAAAAATTATAAATAATGAAAATTATAAAAAACTTTATGGACAAAATTGGGAAAATTTCTTAATTTTATCTTCATTTTAAATAATTAACGTTTTGTTTAATTCATTAAGAATGAAGGGCTATTCCTTTGTTTATCAATTTTAAATAATTTAAATAATTTAAAGGAATAACTTGAATCTACCCAATATTTCCAAAAAGATACTTAACGCAAAAAGAGAGTTAATTTAGTTTTCGTTATTGTTATTTTAAAGAAGGGTTATAAATTTTTAAAAATTCCTACTAAAAATAAAAATTTTTGAAAATGCTTCTAATAAAAATAAGAAATTGTTTAAAAAATTTATTACAAAAATCAGAAATTTTTTAAAAATATTTTGAAAAATTTCCAATAAAACTCACAAACTTTTGAAAAATTTCTTTAAAAAAATTGAATTTTTCGGAAAAAATCTTAAAAAATAGGATATATTTTTATTAAAACAAAAATATTTTTAAAACTATCCTATAACTTTCCTTTTTTTAAATTATCCTATTAAAAGAACAAAATTTTTAAAAATTTCCTTATAAAAACAAACAAATTTTGTAAAAATTTATTATAAAAAAAATACTTTGAAAAACTTTGTAAAAAAATAAAACAAAAATTTAAAATTTCCTATAAAAACAAGAAATTTTTTAAAAATTTCCTATAAAAATAAGAAATTTTTAAAAATTTCCTATAAAAATAAGAAATTTTTGAAAAATTTCCTATAAAAATAAGAAATTTTTGAAAAATTTCCTATAAAAAAAGGAAATTTTTTAAAAATTTCCTATAAAAATAGGAAATTTTTGAAAAATTTCCTATAAAAATAAGAAATTTTTGAAAGATTCCTATAAAAATAAGAAATTTTTAAAAAATTTCCTATAAAAATAAGAAATTTTTAAAAATTTACTATAAAAATAAGAAATTTTTGAAAAATTTCTTATAAAAATTAGAAATTTTTGAAAAATTTCTTATAAAAATAATAAATTTTTGAAAAATTTGTTATAAAAATAAGAAATTTTTGAAAAATTTCCTATAAAAATAAGAAGCTTTTGAAAAATTTCCTATAAAAATAAGAAATTTTTGAAAAACAAGAAATTTTTTAAAAGATTCCTATAAAAATGTGAAATTTTTGAAAAAGTTCCTATAAAAATAAGAAATTTTTGAAAAATTTTCTATAAAAATAAGAAATTTTTAAAAAAATTCTTATCAAAATAAGAAATTTTTTAAAAATTTTCTATAAAAATAAGAAATTTTTGAAAAATTTCCTATAAAAATAAGAATATTT
Organism: Stomorhina lunata; assembly: GCA_933228675.1. Taxonomy (NCBI): domain Eukaryota; kingdom Metazoa; phylum Arthropoda; class Insecta; order Diptera; family Rhiniidae; genus Stomorhina; species Stomorhina lunata. The sequence continues at coordinate 141,235,764 of OW121740.1, read as the reverse complement.
TGAAAATTTTCCTATAAAAACAAGATTTTTAAAAAATTTTTTATAAAAATAAGAAATTTTTGAAAAATTTCCCATAAAAATAAGTAATTTTTGAAAAATTTTCCTATAAAAATAAGAAATATTTGAAAAGTTTCCTAAAAAAAAAAAAAAAATTTTCAAATATTTTCAAAAATTTCCTATAAAAATAAGAAATTTTTTAAAAATTTCCTATACAAATAAAAAATTTTTGAATATTTTTCTTTAAAAATAAGAAATTTTTATAACATTTTCTATAAAATAAGGAATTATTAAAAGTTTTCTTTAAAAATAAAAAAAATTGAAGTTTTTCTATGAAATATATGAAATTTATTAAAACTTTAAAAATAAAAATATTTTGAAAAATTTTCTATAAAACTAAGAAAAATTTCCTAAAAAAATAAGAAATTTAAAAAAAATTTCCTATAAAAATATGAATTTTTTTACAAATTTCCTTTAGACAAATAAAAAATTTTTGAAAAATTTCCTACAAAAATAAGAAAATTTTGAAAAATTTCTTATTCAAATAAAATTTTTTTAAAAAAATTCCTATAAAAATTTGAAATATTTGAAAAATTTCTTATAAAAATAAGAAATTTTTGGAAAATTTCTTTAAAAAAATCAGAAATTTTTGGAAAATTTCTTAAAAAAAAAACAGAAATTTTTGAAAAATATCTTAAAAAAAAAATAAGAAATTTTTGAAAATTTTCTTATAAAAATAAGAAATTTTTGAAAATTTTCTTATAAAAATAAGAAATTTTTGAAAATTTTCTTATAAAAATAAGAAATTTTTGAAAAATTTCCTATAAAAATTATAAATTTTTGAAAAATTTCCTATAAAAATTAGAAATTTTTGAAAAATTTCCTATAAAAATTAGAAATTTTTGAAAATTTTCCTATGAGAACAGGAAATCTTTAAAAAATTTTCTATAAAAATAAGAAATTTTTGGAAAATTTCCTTATAAAAATAAGAAAATTTTGAAAACTTCCTATAAAAATATTTTTTTGCCAAAGATTTTTAGTTTTTGTTTTCCATAGAATTAGAGCAGTAATAGTTTATGGTCTATTGGATTTTATTTGTTTATTTTTCTATCAATGAAAATCTTTCTATGATTTAAAACTAAATATTTATTTTACGACTTATTCAACAATTACAGGCGGGAAAAAGGAAAAAAATTATTGTGATTCTTCTCAATCAATCATTGAAATAACAAAATCCAAAGTCTGTCTGTCTGCATTTTGATATTATTAATTTTGTTCAATTTTCTAAAAATTTGTTTATTCTCATATTTTTCTTCTTCAAAAAAAAACTTTTTAAAAAAGAAGAATTGGTTAAGATTTAAATCAAATCAAATAAATAAAATATTGTATTTAGGTCTTTATACTTTTTATTAACTTAATTCAGTTGCAAAAATTTTGTTAAGTGTTTGGTTTTAAATTTATCTGTTTATTATTGTTTTATTTTTATTATAATTTAAATTTTTAGTAAACCATTCGCTTTGTAAGATAGAGTTTATATTAATTCTAGACAATTTTAATGTGTCGTTTGATAAATATCTTATTTTTTTATGATAATTTAAGTTTTATTACTCATACGTGCGGGTTTTTTTAAAAAAAAGTTATGGCTGAATAAATCTTTTTAATGGCGGAAATTCTTTAATATCTTCTTTAATTACATTTCTAATTTGGTGAATTTGTATAAAAATTCAATCAAATCTTAACAAATTAAACATTTTAGTAATATTGGTTTCATATTAATGCAAATTTGAATTGTACACGTAAGTAAAATTTTACTATTTTCCCAACCGTTGAAATCAGTATAGACCTATTTAATTTCGACTGCTGTAGGCAAAAAATCTGCAAATTTCTTAAATATATTTAAAATATTTTCCTTATAAAATTTATGAAACAAGTAAATTTCTTTGAAATCAAGAAAATTAAATTTACCTTCTACAATTCGAAAACTTTAAGCCAAATATTTTCAAAGTCAAAGTAAGAGCAAGAGCCGAAGCATAAAATTCTTTGAAAATACTTTTCTTGGAACAAATAAAAAAGTTGAGTTGTTAACTAGAAGAACAAAAATCCTTGACAATAGAAAAATCTTCATTTATAAAAAATCTAATTAAACAATAAATTAACTTATTATAAATTTAAGTACTTTTTCATAAGAAAAAATTATTATTTTTAGAGAAATTTTTTTTAAAAATTTCTTGTTTAATAGGAAATTTTTCAAAAGTTTCTTATTTTTATAGAAAACTTTTAAAAAATTTCTTATTTTTATAGAAAGTTTTTAAAAAATTCTTATTTTATAGAAATGTTTTTAAAAGTGTCTTATTTCTACAGGAATTTTTAAAAATTTCTTATTTCTACAGAATATTTTTTTAATATTTCTTATTTCTACAGGATTTTTTTTTTTAATATTTCTTATTTTTATGGGAAATTTTTTTAGAAATTTCCTATTTTTATAAGAAAATTTTTAAAAATTTCTTATTTTTATAGGAAATTTTTTAGAAATTTCTTATTTTTAAAGAAAATTTTTTAAAAATTTCTAATTTTTAAAAGAAATTTTTACAAATTTCTTATTTTTATAGGAAGTGATTGATTAAAAATTTCTTATTTTTATAGGAATATTTTTAAAAATTTCTAAAAAAAATTTTCCAAAAACGTATTTTGATAGAAAATTTTTCCAAACATTTTTATTTTATAGAAATTTTTTCAAAAATTTCTCATTTTGATATAATTTCAAAAATATTTATATTTTTAGAATTAAAAATAAATATTTGTTACAAATAATATTTTTTAAAAATTTCTTTTTTTTAAGAAAAATTTCAATTTTTTTTTGTTGTAATTTAAAAAAAATATATATAATTATATTTTTATATAAAATTTTACAACACTTACTTATTTTTATAGGATTTTTTTTTAAATTTCCCATTTTTATATGATATTAAAAAAATAAATTTTATAGATTTTTTTTATTTTTATAGAAAATTTTTCAAAAAATTCTATTTTTGTAGGAAATTTAAAAAAAATTTATTTTTGTAGGAATTTAAACAAAAATATCATATTTTTATAGAAAATTTTTAAAAAATTTTTTATTTTTATAGGAAAATTTTCAAAAATTTCTTATTTTTATAAAAAAATTTTCAAAAATTTCTTATTTGGATAGGATTTTTTTTAGTTTCTTATTTTTATAGGCACTTTTTCAAAAATTTCTTAGTCTAATAGGAAATTTAAAAAAATTTCTTGTTTTTATAGGAAATTTTTTTACTTTTATAGGAAAATTTTCGAATCTTTTTATTTTATAGGAAATATATTAAAAATTTCAAATTTTTATAGAAATTTTTTTTTAAAATTTCTTATTTTTATAGGAATTTTTTTTAGTTTCTTTTTTATAGGAAACTTTTAAAAATTTCTTATTTTTATAAGAAATTTTTCAAAAATGTGTAATTTATATAAGAAGTTTTTCCAATTTTTCTTCTTTTTATTTGAAATTTTTCAGAATTTTCTTAGTTCTCTAGGAATTTTTTAAAAATTTCTTATTTTTATAGGAATACTTAAAAAAATATTTTTATACGAAAACTTTCGAAAATTTTTTATTTTTATAGGAAAATTTTCTAATTTTTTTTTTTTATAGGAAGTTTATTAAAAATTTCTTATTTTTATAGAAAATTTTCCAAAAATTTCTTATTTTTATAGAAAATTTTCCAAAAATTTCTTATTTTTTTAAAAATTTCTAATTTTTTGAAAAACTTTTGAATTTTTTTTTTATAGCATATTTTTTTTTAAATTTTTTTATTTTTTTCAGGAAGCTTTCTTATTCTTTTTTCAAATTTTTGAAAAATTTCTTATTTTTGTAGGTAATTTTAAAAAATTTTTTTATTTTTATAGGAAATTTTTCAAAAATTTCTTATTTTATTATAAAATTAAAAAAAAAATTCTCATTTTTATAGGAAATTTTCAAAAAATCTCTTATTTTTATACGAAAGTTTTCAAAGATGTCCTTATTTTATTCGAAATTTTTTATTTTTATAGAAAATTTTTTAAAAATTTCTTATTTTTATATGAAAATTTTTAAAAATTTCTTATTTTTATAGGAAATTTTTCCAAATCTCTTATTTTTATCGGAAATTTTTCAAAAATTTCTTATTCTTTTTATAGCAATTGTTGAAAAATTTCTTATTTTTATAGGATTATTTTTAGTTTCTTATTTTATTTTTAAAAATTTCTTATTTTTATAAGAAATTTTTCAAATAAATTTTTCTTATTTTTATTTGAAATTTTTCAGAAATTTCTCAGTTCTATAGGAAAAAAAAAATTTTTATAGGAAAACTTTCGAAAATTTGTTATTTTTATAGGAAAATTTTCGATTTTTTTTTTTATAATTCTTATTTTTATAGGAAATTTTCCAAAAATTTCTTATTTTTATAGGAAATTTTCCAAAAATTTCTTATTTTTATAAGAATTTTTTCTAAAATTTCTTATTTTTATAAGAAAATTTTCTAAAATTTCTTATTTTTATAGGAAATTTTTTAAAAATTTGTTATTTTTGGAAATTTTTAAAAAATTTTTTATTTTTGGAAATTTTTTAAAAATTTTTATAGGAAAATTTTTGAATTTTTTTTATTTTATAGCATATTTTTTTTAATTTTTTTTTATTTTTTTTTCAAGAAATTTTCTTATTCTTTTTTCAAATTTTTGAAATTGTTTTTATTTTATTATAAAATTTTCTCATTTTTATAGGAAATTTTTAAAAAATTTCTTATTTTTATACGGAATTTTTCAAAAATATCCTTATTTTATTCGAAATTTTTTATTTTTATAGAAAATTTTTCAAAAATTTCTTATTTTTACATGCAATTTTTTAAAAATTTCTTATTTTTATAGGAAAATTTTTAAAATCTCTTATTTTTATGGGAAAATTTTCAAAAATTTCTTATTCTTTTTATAGGAATTTTTTAAAAATTTTTTATTTTTATAGAAAAATTTGAAAAAAGTTCTTATTTTTAAGGGAAATTTTTAAAAAATTTCTTATTTTTGAACAGAAAATTTGTTAAATTTTGTTATTTTTATAGCAAATTTTTCAAATATTTCTTATTTTTATAGAATTTTTTCAAAATTTTTTTTAATTTTAATAGAAAATTTTTCAATAGTTTGTTTTTTTTTATAGAAAATTAAAAAAATATATATCGAGCAGATCTAGTAACAAAATAAATTTTAATTCATTAAAGTTTCGTATTCTAAACAAATCTCTGTACAAACCACATACAAAAGTTACATATCTATGCAAATATTCAACAATAATTTATTTAGTTTAATTTGTGAATTACAAGATAATCTAAATAAACATTTATTAAATTGTTGACAAGTAAATAATTGTCAAAATATGATTTTGTTGACTTTACAAATTTCTTCATTTGTTTCATACGACGTATGAGTGATTTTTGAAATGAAAGTTTCGGATGCGTATGAGTGATATTTTATTGATTAGAAATTTTTAAACATTTTGATATTTGTTGTGTTGAAATTAATTTTAGGCAAACATAAGAATACTTTTATCATTTTTTTTCAGTTTTTATATTAGGAAAGGCCTTTTTTAGTTTTCTAGCTTATTATAGGTGTATTGGCTACTCTAAGACCAAGTTAGGTTTTTCAAGTGTTTCAAATTTAAACCGATAGATGGCATACCCTATATTTTAAATTTAGCTCAAATTTTTAATTTTACCTTGAGATCCTGACATCATTCATATGTAAAATAATTTAACATTTACCTTTTTTTGTTCATCACAAAACAAAATTTTTACATTATTATCATAAACACAAGCATTTAAATATTTAAACATAATTTTCTGTTTTTGTTCAAATTTAACTTAAACTTTTTTTCTAAATAAAGAAAAATGTACAAGATTTCCTTTTCGTAGTTATGCGAATGCAGAAACATTTTGTAGACCTTCTTTTATTTTATTTATAATTTTTTATGTTTAACCATGACCTTCTTCAATAAAATGACATAGAATTTAAATAAACTCACGCATTCTGCAATAAAATAATAACAAAAAAAAAAAAATAAAATAAAAAACTATATATAAAATACGAGGAAAAATTACATGGAAAAACTAAAGACAAGGAAATTTTTTAACAATGTCACTACTATTAAATTGTATGTAAAATGTTCTTTTTTCTAGGTTTTCTCTTACATTTTGTGGAAAAATTCAGATTTTTTTTTCTATTTTAATATAATACGCCTTTTTTCCTGCTACAATTATTTAATAGTTGAGTCTTTCTTTTTCGCTGCTTTTACAAAAAAATACGAAAAAGTCTCACAAAATGGCTTCAAGATTAAATGTGGCTGCTTTTGCTGGTACTAAAGCAGCTGCTGTTGTTTTTTCCTGGTCTCTGCCAAAGGCAACAATAAAAGTCAAAAGTGCATTAAAATAATTGCAAAGGTTTTTAGAAGGCAAAAGGACCCAAAAGCAAATAAAAGGAAAGGAAGAGGAATTTTAGACAAAACCATTGTTGAATTTATTTAAATATTTAGTCACTTAAATGTGTAATAGAGATAAAGTTTTATACTAAATTTAACAAATGCACTTGAGCACAGACAAATACCTTGACATGAACTTGTTATCATTATCATAATGTTACTATAATAATTCTTTTCACTAAAATATAATTTAAAATTTTACATATAAAGTCCATTCTAGAAAACTAAATAGTGGAATGGAAAAATTCTTTGTACATACATTACTTTAAGTGGAAATATTACAAGTTCGTAATACAAAAAAAATAAATTTTTGAAAAATTTTGTATACAAATAAGAAATTTTTGAAAAAAATTTTTTATCAAATAAGAAATTTTTAAAAAATTCGCTATAAAATAAGAAATTTTTAAAAAATTTCCAATAAAAATAAGAAATTTTTGAAAAAATTTCTAAAAAAAATAGAAACTTTTAAAAAATTTCCTATTAAAAAAAAAATTGAAAAAATATCCAATAAATTAAGAAATTTTTAAAAAATTTTCTATAAAAGTAAAAAAATTTTTTAAATTTTCTATAAAAATAAGAAATTTCTGAAAAATTTCTTATATAAATAAGCAATTTTTTAAAAATATTTAAAAAATGTCTTAAAAAATAATACATTTTTTTCAAAATTTCCTATAAAATTTTTAAATTTTATAAGAAATTTCCAATAAAAATGAGAAATTATTGAAAAATTTCCTATCAAAATAAGAGACTTTTAAAATTTTCCTATAAAAATTTGATTTTTAAAAAATTTCCTATAGAAATAAGAAATTTTTGAAAAATTTCCTATAGAAATAAGAAATTTATGAAAAATTTCCTATAGAAATAAGAAATTTTTGAAAAATTTCCTATAAAAAAGGGAATTTTTAAAAAAAATTTCTAAATATAAGAAATTTTTGAAAAATTTCCTATTGAAATATGAAATTTAAAAAAAAAATCCTATAAAAATAAGAAATAATTTAAAAATTTACTATAAAAATATGAAGTTTTTGAAAAATTTCCTATAAAAATAAGAAATTTTTGAAAATTTTCCTATAAAAATAAGAAATTTTTGAACATTACCTATAAAAATAAGAAATTATTAAAAAATTTCCTATAAAAATAGGAAATTTTTGAAAAATTTCCTATAAAAAAAGGAAATTTTTGAAAAATTTCCTATAAAAATAGGAAATTTTTGAAAAATTTTCTATAAAAATAGGAAATTTTTAAAAAATTTCCTATAAAGAAAAATGAAATTGTTGAAAAATTTCCTATAAAAATATGAAATTTCTAAAAGATTTCCTATAAAAATAGGAAATTTTTGAAAAATTTCCTATAAAAATAAGAAATTTTTGAAAAATTTCGTATAAAAATAAGAAATTTTAAAAACATTCCTATTAAAATAGGAAATTTTTGAAAAATTTCCTATAAAAATAGGAAATTTTTGAAAAATTTCCTATAAAAATAGGAAATTTTTGAAAAATTTCCTATAAAAATAGGAAATTTTTGAAAAATTTCCTATAAAAATAGGAAATTTTTGAAAAATTTCCTATAAAAATAGGAAATTTTTGAAAAATTTCCTATAAAAATAGGAAATTTTTGAAAAATTTCCTATAAAAATAGGAAATTTTTGAAAAATTTCCTATAAAAATAAGAAACTTCCTATAAAAATAGGAAATTTTTGAAAAATTTCCTATAAAAATAGGAAATTTTTGAAAAATTTCCTATAAAAATAGGAAATTTTTGAAAAATTTCCTATAAAAATAGGAAATTTTTGAAAAATTTCCTATAAAAATAGTAAATTTTTGAAAAATTTCCTATAAAAATAGTAAATTTTTGAAAAATTTCCTATAAAAATAGGAAATTTTTGAAAAATTTCCTATAAAAATAGGAAATTTTTGAAAAATTTCCTATAAAAATAGGAAATTTTTGAAAAATTTCCTATAAAATTAGGAAATTTTTGAAAAATTTCCTATAAAAATAGGAAATTTTTGAAAAATTTCCTATAAAAATAGGAAATTTTTGAAAAATTTCCTATAAAAATAGGACATTTTTGAAAAATTTCCTATAAAAATAGGAAATTTTTGAAAAATTTCCTAGAAAAATAGGATATTTTTGAAAATTTTCCTATAAAAATAAGAAATTTTTGAAAATTTTCCTATAAAAATAAGAAATTAAAAAAAAATCCTATAAAAATAAGAAATTTTTGAAAACTTTCCTATAAAGATAAGAAATTTTTGAAAAATTACCTTTAAAGATAAGAAATTTTTGAAAAATTTCCTATAAAGATAAGAAATTTTTAAAAAATTTCCTATAAAAATTTTAAAAATTTTAGTAATAAAGAAATTTTTGAAAATTTCTTTGAAAAACATGAAATGTTCCCATAGGAACAAGGATTATAAATTTTTGAAAAAATTCCCATAAGAATAAGAAATTTTTGGAAAATTTCCAATTAAAATAGAAATTTTTTTTAAATTTCTTACAAAAATTAGAAATTTTTGAAAAATTTCCTATAAAAATAAGAAATTTCTAAAAAATTTCCCTTAAAAATAAGAAATCTTTTAAAATTTTCTTATAAAAATAAAAAAAAAAAAATTCTTTAGAAATAAGAAATTTTAAAAAACTTTCCATAGAAATAAGACATTTTTAAAAAAGTTCCTATAAAAATAAGGACTTTTTAAAAACTTTTTATAAAAATAAGAAACTTTTGAAAAATTTCCGATAAAAATAAGAAATTTCTAAAAAATTTCCCTTAAAAATAAGAAATCTTTTAAAATTTTCTTATAAAAATAAAAAAAAAAAAAAAAATTCTTTAGAAATAAGAAATTTTAAAAAACTTTCCATAGAAATAAGACATTTTTAAAAACTTTTTATAAAAATAAGAAACTTTTGAAAAATTTCCGATAAAAAAAAGAATATTTAAAAAAAATTTTGTATCAAAATAATAAATTTTTTCTTATGAAAAAGTACTTAAATTTATAATAAGTTAATTTATTTCTTAATTATTTTTTTTAGAAATGAAGATTTTTCTATTGTCAAGGTTTTTTTAAGTTTTCCTTGTTAAAAATTCAACATTTTTTTTTGGCTCCAAGAAAAGTGGTTTCAAAGTATTTTATGCTTCGACTCTTGCTCTTTTCTGATTCCAAAGAAATTTACATGTTTCATAAATTTTGCTTAGAAAAATCTCTTAATCAAATAAAAAATTTATGGAACTGAATCAAGTAAATTAAAATGTAAAGCAATTTTTTTCTAAAAATTAAACAAAATCATAAACAATTTCAGTCTTTAAATAAGTTTATTTTGAATAAGAAAAAAATCTGATATTTAACAAACTTTTCTAAAATCGAATAATTAATATTAACAAACTGCAGACTTTTGATGTGATATTTCAATGATTGATTACGATGTATAATTTACCCTCTTACTCTTCTGCTCCTGTCTTTAATTGTTGAACAAATCGCAGAATAAATATTTAATTTTAAATCTTGAAAAGATTTTCATTGTTGTAAAAATAAATAAATAAAAGCCAATGGACCAGAAACTATTACAGATCAAATTGTATGAAAAACAAAATTTAAAAATCTTTTACAAAACCAAATTTGGGTTATGAAACGAATGTATCACATCATTCGGACTGCAACTAAAGTATTTTTGAAATCTTCGTATAATTGCTTCGAAATTGATATTATAGAAATTTTTCAAACTTTTCTTATCTTTAAAGGAAATTTTTGAGAAATTTAGTATTTTTATAGCAAAATTTTTCAAAAAATTCTTATTTTTATAGGAACATTTTCAAAAACTGTTTTTAAATGAAATTTTTGAAAAATTACTTATTTTTATAGAAAAATTTCTTATTTTTATAGGAAAATTTTCAAAAATTTGTTGAAAATTTTTAAAAATTTCTTACTTTTATAGGAAATTTTTTAAAAATTTCTTAATTTTAACGGAAATTTTTTAAAAATTTTTTAATTTTAACGGAAATTTTTTAAAAATTTCTTAATTTTATAGGAAATTTTTCAAACTTTTCTTATTTTTATAGGAATTTTTTCAAAAATTTCTTATTTTTATAGGAAATTTTTCAAACATTTCTTATTTTTATAGGAAATTTTTCAAAAATTTCTTATATTTATAGAAATTTTTCAAAAATTTCTTATTTTTATAGGAAAATTTTCAAACATTTCTTATTTTTATTGGAAATTTTAAAAAGTTTCTTAATTTTATAGGAAATTTTTTAAAAACTTTTTATTTTTATAGGAAATTTTTCAAAAATTTCATATTTTAATAGAGAAATTTTCAAAAATTTCTTATTTTTATAGGAAATTTTTCAAACATTTCTTATTTTTATTGGAAATTTTTAAAAGTTTCTTAATTTTATAGAATTTTTCAAAAATTTCTTATTTTTATAAAAAATTTTCAAAAATTTCTTATTTTTATAAAAAATTTTTCAAAAATTTCTTATTTTTATACGAAATTTTTTTTATTTTTATAGGAAATTTTTGAATAATTTCTTATTTCAATAGAAAAATTTTCAGAAATGTCTTATTTTTATAGGAAATTTTTCAAAAATTTCTTATATTTATAGAAATTTTTCAAAAATTTCTTATTTTTATAGGAAAATTTTCAAACATTTCTTATTTTTATTGGAAATTTTAAAAAGTTTCTTAATTTTATAGGAAATTTTTTAAAAACTTTTTATTTTTATAGGAAATTTTTCAAAAATTTCATATTTTAATAGAGAAATTTTCAAAAATTTCTTATTTTTATAGGAAATTTTTCAAACATTTCTTATTTTTATTGGAAATTTTTAAAAGTTTCTTAATTTTATAGAATTTTTCAAAAATTTCTTATTTTTATAAAAAAATTTTCAAAAATTTCTTATTTTTATACGAAAATTTTTTTATTTTTATAGGAAATTTTTGAATAATTTCTTATTTTAATAGAAAAATTTTCAGAAATGTCTTATTTTTATAGGAAATTTTTCAAAAATTTCTTATTTTTATAGGAAATTTTTCAAAAATTTCTTATTTTTATAGGAAATTTTTCAAAAATTTCTTATTTTTATAGGAAATTTTTCAAAAATTTCTTATTTTTATAGGAAATTTTTCAAATATTTCTTATTTTTATTGGAAATTTTTAAAAGTTTCTTAATTTTATAGGAAATTTTTTAAAAATTTCTTATTTTTGTAGAAGAGTTTCAAAAATTTCTTATTTTTTTAGAAAATTTTTCAAAAATTTTTTATAGGATATTTTTCAAAAATTTCTTACAGGAATTTTTTCAAAAATTTCTTATAGGAATTTTTTCAAAAATTTCTTATTTTTATAGGAAATTTTGCAAAAATTTCCTATTTTTATAGGATTTTTTTTTTAAATATCGAATTTTTATAGGAATTTTTCTAAAAATTTCCTAAATTTTTTAAAAATTTCCTATTTTTTTAGAAAATTTTTCAAAAATTTTTATTTTTATTGGAAATTTTTCAAAAATTTCTTTTTGTATAGGAAATTTTTCAAAAATTTCTTATATTTATAGGAAATTTTTTTAAAAATTTTTAATTTTTATAGAAAATTTTTCAAAAACTTTTTATTTTTATTGGAAATTTTTCAAAAATTTACCTTTTTTAAGGAAATTTCTCAAAAATTTTATATTTTATAGAAAATCTTTCAATAATGTCTTATTTTTATAGGAAATTTTTCAAAAATTTCTTAATTTTATAGGAAATTTTGGAAAAACTCAAATGAAATTAATTTTTTTTTTATATTTTTCAAAAGTTTCTTTTTTTATAGGAAATTTTTCAAAATTTCTTAATTTTTCATTAAATTAAAGATTTTTGAGTCTTAGTTTATTTTCTGCATAAATTAAATTTTATAGCAATTTAAGCGTTATTATCTCTAGACACATAAAATTCTGCTAAAATACTAAAACTTAAACACAAATTGAATTCTAAACTAATAACAGCAAATCCCCTAGATATGATATATTATTTATAATCACTTTGAAATTTTCGTTGCTCCCAGTAAAAAAAAAAAGACTAAAACAAGACTTAAAGTTTACATTGAAATATTACACACATGCCCTAAACAAAAATGAGTGTGATATTCTAAAGGATTATAAATATTTTAACATAATCCATAATCCTTATAAAACTTTAAGAGATTCATTTTTGCGCTTTCTTAACCCCAAGACCATGATATGTTATACTTGGAAACTTATAACCCATATTTTCTTTCCTTTGACATTTTATGCCAGTTCTTAGCTACTGCTTCCATTCGGTTTAAAAGTGTAAGTGTTGAAATCTGGGAAGGGGGAGGAGTATTTATGTCATTTTTATGTATTGAAAAAGTTGTAGAAACTTTTACATACAAACGCTTTATTCCTCGGAATATTTGCTTAGAATTTTTAAAAGTTTCATATTATTTTATGTGCGTTTGAGTATAAGAATTGCGACAATAGGAATGAAAAGGAAAGAGATTTGTAAACCATAAAGTGGCAAAAATAATCAAAACAAAACTTATATAAAAATAAGATATTTTTGAAAAGTTTTCTTATTCCTATCAAAATAAAAACTTTTTTAAAAATGTTCAATAAAAATAAGAAATTTTAGGAAAATTTTCAATAAAAATAAGAAATTTTAGAAAAGTTTCCTATAAAAAATACGACATTTTTTTAAATTTCTTATAAAAAAAGAAAGTTTTCAAAAATTTCCTATAAGCCTAAAAAATTTTGTATAAAAATATGAAATTTTTGAAAAATTTCCTATAAAAATATGAAATTTTTGCAAAATTTCCTATAAGTATAAAAAATTTTTGAAAATTTTCCTATAAACATAAAAAATTTTTAAAAATTTCCTTTAAAAATAAAAAATTTTTGAAAAATTTCCTAAAAAAAAAATAAATTTTTTAAAAATTTACTAAAACTAATATAAAATTTTTGAAAAATTTTCTATAAAAATAAAGCAATTTTCCTATAAAAATAAGAAATTTTTGAAAACTTGTCTATAAAAATAAGAAGTTTTTAAAAACTTTTCTTAAAAAATAAGATAATTTTTAGAAAATTTCCTATAAAAAAAAATTCTTGAAAAAATAAAAAATTTATGTTTTTAAAAAATTTCGTATAAAATAAGAAAAGTAAGAAATTTTTAAAAATCTCTTTAAAAATTAAAATAAAATTTAGAAATTTTTGAAAAATTGCTTAAAAAATTAAAAATATCCTATAAAATTAAGTTTTTTTTTTAATTTCTTTGAAAAATAGGAAATTTTTGAAAATCTGCTGTTAAAAATAAATAGTTTTCTCTGTTAAAATACGAATTTTTTAAAATACTTCTAAAAATATAAGAAATTTTTGAAAATTTTTCTATACCAATAAGAACTTTATAAAAAATTTCTTATAAAAATAAGAATTTTTTAAACTTTTTTTTTTATTAAAATAAGAAATTTTTAAATGAAAATGTGAAACATTTGAAATATTTCCTATAGAAATTAGAAATTTTTGAAAAATTTCCTATAAAAATAAGAAATTTTTGATAAATTTCCTATAAAATAAGATTTTTTTTTTTAATTTCCTATAAAAATAAGAAAATTTTGACAAATATTCTATAAAAAAATTTTCTGAAAAAAAGTTTTTGAAAAATTTCCGATATTAAATAGGAAATTTTTGAAAAATGTTCCTATTGATTAGAATTTTTGTAAAATTTCCTTTAATAATAGGAAATTTTTGAAAAGTTTTTTATAAAAATAGGAAATTTTTAAAAAAATTCCTATAAAAACAGAAAAATTTCCTAAAATTTTTTTTTTTTTTAATTTTCTTATAAAAATGTGGAATTTTTCAAAAATTTCTTATAAAAATAAGAATTTTTTAATCATTTCCTGGAAAAATACGAAATTTTTGAAAAATTTTCTATAAAAACTGTAAAATTTTGAAAAATTTTCTATAAAAATAGTAAAATTTTGAAAAATTTCCTATAAAAATAGGAAATTTTGGAAAAATTTCCTATAAAAAGTTGAAATTTTTGAAAAATTTTCTATAAAAATAAGACCTTTTAAACAATTTCCTATAAAACTAAGAAATTTTTAAAGAATTTCCTATAAAAATAAGAAATTGTTTAAAAATTTAAAAAAAATAATTTTTTAAATTTCCGACAAAAATAAGAAATTGTTTTAAAAATAAAGATAAGAAATTATTGAAAATTTCCTTTAAAATAAGAAATTTTGAAATATTTCATATGAAAATTTGAATTTTTTTTAAATTTCTTTTAAAATAAGAAATTTTTAAATATTTCCTTTAAAAATATGGAATTCTTGTGAAATTTTTATAAAAATTTTAAAAATTTCTTATAGAAAAAAGAAATTTTTGAAAAATTTTCTATAAGAATAAGAATTTTTTGAAAATTTCCTAAAAAAAAAAATAAGAAGCTTTTGAAAATTTTCTAAGAAAATATAAATATTTTAAAATTTCTTAAATAAGAAATTTAATAAAAAAAAATCTTGAAAAATAAAGAAAGCTAGAAAAGTTTCTTAAAAAAAATAAGATATTTTTAAAAAACATAGGATTTTTTTTTAATTTCTTAAAAACAAAAAATTTTTGAAAATTTAAAAAGTAAAAAATTTAGAAATATATGAAAAATTTTCTTTAAAAATATGAAATTATTAAAAAATTTCCTATTAAAATAAGAAAGAACATTTTTAAACATTATAAGAAATACATACGAAATTTTTTAACAATTTTCTATAAAATAGGAAATTTTTTCAAAAATTTCCAATAAAAATAATAATAATTTTTTGAAAAATTTCTTATTAAAATTCGAAATTTTTGAAAAATTTCCTCTTAAATACGATATATTTGATAAATTTTCTATAAAAAAGAGAAAATTAAAGAAAAAATTATATAGAAATAAGAAATTTTTGAAAAATTTTCTATATAAATAAGAAATTTTTAAATAATTTCCTATAAATATAAGAATTTTTTGAAAATTTTCCTATAAGAAAATAAATTTTTGAAAAATTTCCTATAAAAATAATAATAATTTTTTGAAAAATTTCTTTTTAAAATTTGAAATTTTTGAAAAATTTCCTCTTAAATACGAAATTTTTGATAAATTTTCTATAAAAAAGAGAAAATTAAATAAAAAATTATATAGAAATAAGAAATTTTTGAAAAATTTTCTATATAAATAAGAAATTTTTAAATAATTTCCTATAAATATAAGAATTTTTTGAAAATTTTTCTATAAGAAAATAATTTTTGGAAAATTTCCTATAAAAAAGAGAAATTTTTGAAAAATCATATAAAAATAATAATAATTTTTTGAAAAATTTCTTATTAAAATTCGAAATTTTTGAAAAATTTCCTCTTAAATACGAAATATTTGATAAATTTTCTATAAAAAAGAGAAAATTAAAGAAAAAATTATATAGAAATACGAAATTTTTGTAAAATTTTCTATATAAATAAGAAATTTTTAAATAATTTCCTATAAATATAAGAATTTTTTGAAAAATTTCCTATAAGAAAATAAATTTTTGAAAAATTTCCTATAAAAAAGAGAAATTTTTAAAAAATCATATAGAAATAAGAAATTTTTGAAAAGTTTTCTATAAAAATAAGAAATTTTTGAAAATTTTCCTAAAAAAAATAAAAAAATTTTTAAAATTTCCTATAAAAATATCAAAATTTGAAAATTTTCCTATGAAAGTAAGAAATTGTTTAAATATTTCTTATTAAATTATGTTTCAAGAAGGACATCTTTACTCCCATTACCTTTTGAGTATTAAACCATAATAACAAGTTAGAATAAGTAACGAATATCCTGAAAGGCATATCAAATGCTTGAAATCTTCGAAGTGTTTTCTAATAAATCTTATTCTTATGCAAAAAGTCAAGAAGTAGAAAAATAACAAGAATAGGAACGAACAACTAAATAAATATATAAATTCCATAAAGGCGTCAAAACGAAAGATATGATGGAGGGGTAGGGGAAAAAGTGTTACTATTAGAAATATATGGTAGAAAGGTAGCGACAATTTATAGGGTGGTTGGGAATATTTACGGCGCTGACACCACCATGATAATGATCAAATATGTCATGTTTCTTTGCTTTGTTACTTTTTCTTTTAGAAATGTTCCCACTCTTAAGTGTCTTGTTTCCTTTTTTGTTATTGTTTGTTACTTATTTTCTTTTATAAATTATTCAAATTGCGTAAATACATATAAATATAAATATTAAATTTGTTTACATTAATTTTTTACACCTTTTCCGCTTAGCATTTGTTTAGAGAAGTGAATTAATAAAAATATTAAATTGAAAAGAATTTCAGTAAAAATTTAAATATTTAAATATCCTAGTACATAGTAATTTTTGCAAGAGAATAGGCGCAACAATTGAAGCCATTTGACTAGCTTGACGCCAAAATTGATGAATTTAGTTGTTAGATACAGGCCAATATATTGGAATTTGTGTGACAAAATTGAACCCAAGAAACCAAATATGAAATCATTCTTAAACATTGACTAAAGAATGCTCTAAATAAAATTTGTAGTTGGATTTTCTTAAATAAAAATCAAACCTTTTAATATAAAAACTCTACAAAATACGCAAATATAATGACATATTATACAAAATCATTTAGCATTAAAATGTTTACTTAGTACTCGGGTTTTGCAAAATTATCGACTTTTTTCGGAAACCCTCCCATTAAAGATTTTACAGTTGCTTCTGATACCTTTTTGGAGCATGTTCCACCTGCGCTTAAAATCGGACATGTTCTTGGAAATCTTTCCTGTGTTCTTCAATTCCTTTTTTACCAGAGCCCAATACCTTTCCACAGGCCGAAGTTCTGGACAGTTAGGTGGATTTGCCTCTCATGGTACAAAAATGACATGACACTCAAGTGCCTTTTTTCCATAATAGCATGATGCCAAATCGGGCCAAAAAAATGTAGTCACTCTGTGCTCTCTTGAAAAGGGTAACAACCGTTTTTGTAGGCACTCCTTTATATAAATTTCTGTGTTTATTGGGCCAGATGCCACAAATACTTTACTTCTTTTGCCACAACTGCAAATAGCTTGCCACACGAGAAACTTCTTAGGGAATTTTGTTTGTTTTTTTGTGCGAAACTCTTGCCGAACATTGCCCCGTTTATCAGCAACATAAAAATCTTGACCATCTCGTTTTTTTGCTTCTAAGTTCTTTATAGCATTGCGATCTGGAACCTTTTGGACTTTGTATGTCTTCAGTCCAGCATAAGCTTTGACTCTATGTGCAAAATTCGTAGAACATTTCACCGTACGAGCTGCTTTTCTTAAAGAAGTGTTAGGGGCTCTTCGAAAGAGTCGCTCGACTTCTTTTGCCTTACCAATATCTGTAGGACATTTTTTCCTCCCTGATCCATGTTTTCTTTCAATGCTCAGGTTTTCCTTATACCGTCTGATGGCATTAGAAACCGCTCGATGGTCAACTTTCAAATTTTTAGCTATTTTTTTAAAAGTCCATGACGGATTTTTTTGAAAAGTTTTAATTATATTTTCACGAACTTTTTTTTCGCAGTCCATTTTGATTGAAATAACTATTGAAAATTAATAATTTCTAAAATAATAGTATCTGACATATCTATAGAAACTAACTTGATCAAAAAATAAATTATTTCTTGCACTATGGATAAATTTTGTCTAAAATAGTAAATGCATATTTTTTTTAGAACATTCTTTAATATACATAGATTTTACTATCGACTTAAATTAACATTTCAAGAGAAGTTTTTGTATTTATTTTATATTGGCTTTCTCAACCAATTAACTTAACTTCAATCTAAATTGACATTAATTAAATACCTCCGTAAAACAAAGTTGTTAGAAAAGCAATAACTTTGGCACAAATACTTTTGCATAAATTTATTTGTTGTCGTGGTCATTAGGTACTTGCCTTAAATTTCCAACATAAATATTATTCTCAAAACTTTCTGCTATAAATACTAACATAAGATATATCAAACTTGATAGGTATTGTAATCTATATGGAATAGACCAAACCTGAAAATTAGAGTTTGTTATATTTTATGTTTATAACGTTACTTGAAATATAAAAGGCTGTCAGTGACATATAAATCCGATATTTATATTTCAATTGATTATATCGGGTGGTTAAATTTCAAGGGCCAATGTTGATTTTGAATAAAACACAAACTATTTAGGAAATTATTGTAATTTTATTTTATTATGATGTATTGGTATTACTCAATTATGTGTGGAATAAAATATCGGCCAAATGGGCGCCGCGACCACAGCGACACACCTCCATCCGATGGTCCAAATTTACGATGACTCTGAGGCATAATGGAGGTTCTATGCCGTTAATGTGATGAATTATCTCATCCTTTAGCTCTTGAATTGTTACTGGAATATTGACGTACACCTTTTCTTTCAAATAACCCCAAAGAAAAAAGTCCAACGGTGTCAAATCACATGATCTTGGCGGCGAATTGACATCGCCATTACGTGAGATAACACGGCCATTGAATTTGTTGCGCAAAAGAGCCAATGTTTCGTTAGCAGTGTGGCAAGTGTTACCGTCCTGCTGAAACCACATATCGTCCACATCCATATCTTCCAAATTTGGGCCATAAAAAGTTCATTATCATCTCACGATAGCGAACACCATTCACAGTAACTGCCTGACCGGCCTCAGCTACACTATCGCGAACAGCAGCAATATTTTCTGCAATACGAGCTGTACGAGCATGCACTGGTGTTCTTACATCTTTTACAGACCCGGTTTGCTCGAATTTTTCCACGATTTTTGCGATTGTACGCACATTTGGATGATCAAATTGACCAAAAAAAAAAACACGAAGTGCACGATATGCATTTTGATTTGAGCGCCCATTTTCATAATAAGTTGTGGGATTGTGTATCTCTCCATGGTTCAAATTGAGAAAGTCTGAAATAGAGAAATGTCAAATAAAATTCGGAAAAAAACTTTAGGTGCGGTTCACATTCAACATCGACCCTTACAATTTAACCACCCTTTACAATTGATTACAAAACTAAGGTTAAAGGTGTTCTTTTTCCTGTATAAAGACAAATATTTGTTAAATTTTGACTTCATACAAACATTTTCTGAAAACTTATATATTTAAGCTGTTTCCGTCATTTGGACTTATATGAGAGCTAGGGTCAAATATGGGCCGATTATCTCGAAATTTGGCAAATTGATTACATAAGCCCAAATTTCTCATTATCTTCAGGTTCATGAGCGTTTTAGAGATTTTTGTCTTATTTAGTGCCTTTTGGTAGAAGAGTTTGTATGGGAGCTATGGTCGAATGTGGACCGATTTTGATTTACATAAGCAGCATCTGTTTTAAATTTCATAAAAAAATAATCATATTTGTGGCAAAAATATCAATTAAGGGAAGTGGGACCTATGGGAGGTCCATAAATAATGGCCCGATTTTGACAAATTTCAATGCCTAGTCCCACTATCAAAAAAATTCTCCGTGACACGTTTCATCAAATTGTCTTTAGAATTGCGACCTGTACTTTGATTACATGGTTTACGTGGGGGCCCAGCCAGGCAGCCGTCTAGCCAGACTGACGGATGGTTGGACTAACATCGCTAAATCGACTCAAAAAGCGATTCTAAGTGTATTGCTATATAAAAGGTGGGTCGAAGACAAATATTTCTATGCGTTACATACATCAGCACAAACTTATAATACCCTTTCCATCTATAGTGGTGAAGGGTATAATGACGACCGATTGAACACAAAATTTTGTATATTGGCCGGTATTTATATAAAGCTTATTTAAGCAAAATTTAGTGGCCATAGCTGTCGTAGTTTATAACTGAATAGCGTTTAACTTGCGTTTGTTGATTCCGGGAGTTTTTTTATATAAAAACAAGTAAGAAAGCGCTATAGTCGGTCAAGCCGACCATACGATACCCTTCACCACTAAGGTCAAAGGTGTTAGTTTTCCTGTATAAAGACAAATATTTGCTAAATTTTGCCATCATACAAACATTTTCGCAAAACGTATATATTCAACCTGTTTCCGTCATTTGAACTTATATGAGATCTAGGGTCAAATGTGGACCGATTATCTCGAAATTTGGCAAATTAATTACAGTTGTTACAAAAATTATCTATGCAAAAACTGAACTCAAAATTTTCATTATCTTTAGATTTACAAGCGTTTTAGTGATTTTTTGTCTCATTTAGTGCGTGAAGAAGAGTTTGTATGGGAGCTATGGTCAAATGTGGACCGATTTCAACGAAATTTGGTACAGTGATTTAAGTTTACATAAGCAGTATCTGTTTTAAATTTCATATTGATATTTTTGGCCAATATAGCAATTCCAGAAAGTGGGACCTATGGGAGGTACCATAAATAATGGACCGATTTTGACCAATTTCAATAGCCATGGTCTCATTATAATAAAAATTATCTGTGCCAAATTTCATGAAATTATCTTTAGAATTGCGACCTGTTGTTTGATTACAAGGTTTACATGGGGGTCCAGCCAGCCAAACGGACGGACGGACGGACATCGCTAAATCGACTCAGAAAGTGATTCTAAGCCTATTGGTATACTAAAAGGTGGGTCTAAGACAAATATTTCTATGCGTTACAAACATCAGCACAAACTTATAATACCCTTTCCACCTATGGTGGTGAAGGGTATAACAATATGAACCGATTGCTATAAAATTTGATATACTAAGCAATAGTTGTATAAAACATCTCTGTTCTAAATTAAGTTATCATATCTACGACAATTGGATTTAATTTATCAGCATTAATGTATTTCCCGGGGCGGGGTTATATGGGAGCTTTAACTAAATATGAACCGATTTTATCCATTTTCAATTCAAAACATTTTAAAGATATCGAAAATACTTTTGTAAAATTTTTACCCTCCAGCTCTTTTCGTTAAGGCGCTATTGCGTTTTCATTTGACGAACAGAGAACCCCTATCTTTCTGGTATTTTTGTCTTTCCGTAAATTTTTAGTATGGGAGCTATGGTCAAATGGTGACCGATTTCGACAAAATTTTGCACACTGGCTGGCAATGACATAAAACTTGGTTGTGCTAAATTTAGTGACCTTAGCTATTATTGTTTATTATTTATTTTCATTTAAGTGTATTTCAGGTAGGATGTGATCCGATTTCGATGAAATTTTGTACCCTGCCTGGTGCTTACGCAAAACTTATCTATACTAAATAATATTATATACCAATTATAACACAGTACGACAAAATCAAACAAATCCAAATTTAATTCCTTTTTCAAAACTGGCTCAAGCATAAAAATCGGTTTACCCATTCTATTTTTATGGAACTTTTTATAATAGTATTACGTTACAAGTGAACCTCCACGGTCCTTCGAATCTTTAAATCGATTTTCCTAAAATTCTGACGTGCTACAGCAAAACTCCGAGACACGTATTTCTTTATTATACCCTTCACCACCATAGGTAGAAAGGGTATTATAAGTTTGTGCTGATGTATGTAACGCATGGAAATATTTGTCTAAGACCCATCTTTTAGTATACCAATTAGAATCACTTAGAATAACTTTCTGAGTCGATTTAGCGATGTCCGTCTGGCTGGCTGGACCCCCATGTAAACCTTGTAATCAAACTACAGGTCGCAATTCTAAAGATAATTTGATGAAATTTGGCACACATCATTTTTTATTTTAATGGGACCATAGCTATTGAAATTCGTCAAAATCGGTCCATTATTTATGGTACCTCCCATAGGTCCCACTTCCCGGAATTGATATATTGGCCACAAATATCAATATTTTTTCATGAAATTTAAATCAAATACTGCTTATGTTAATTTAAATCACTGTACCAAATTTCGTTAAAATCGGTCCACATTTGACCATAGCTCCAATACAAACTTTTCTTTAAAAACGCACTAAATGAGACAAAAATCACTAAAACGCTCGTAAATCTGAAGATAATGGGAATTTTAAGTTTATTTTTTGAATACATAATTTCTTTAACAACAATTTGCCTAATTTCGAGATAATCGGTCCACATTTGACCCTAATCCAAATGTCGGAAGCAGCTTAAATGTATAAGTTTTGATAAAGTGTTTGTATGATGGCAAAATTTAGCACATATTTGTCTTTATACAGGAAAAATAACACTTTTCAACTTAATGGTGAAGGGTATCGTATGGTCGGGCTTGAACGACTATAGCATTTTCTTACTTCTTTTAAACACTTACTTCTTTTATACTGGATCTATGGTCAAATATAAACCGATTTCGCCCAATTTCAATACCAAAATTTTCCAAGGCACCCTATCGTGCCTTCAACAGACAGGCAGACGGGCAGACAGAGGGACAGATAGATAGACGGACTTAAGTACAGACAGACTGACCAAAAGACAAACGGACAGACAGACAGAGCGATTTAGTCCAATTTCAATCCAAACATTTTTCAAGAAGTGTAAAATATTTTTGCCAAGTTTCAAAGCTAGCTCAGACAGACAGACAGAAAGACAGACAGACAGACAGAGAGACAGACAGACAGACAGACAGACAGACAGACAGACAGACAGACAGACAGAAAGATAGACAGACAGACAGACAGACAGACAGACAGACAGACAGACAGACAGACAGACAGACAGATAGACAGACAGACAGACAGACAGACAGACAGACAGACAGACAGACAGACAGACAGACAGACAGACAGACAGACAGACAGACAGACAGACAGAGAGACAGACAGACAGAAGGAAAGAAAGACAGACAGACAGACAGACAGACAGACAGACAGACAGACAGACAGACGGATAGACAGACAGACAGACAGACAGACAGACAGACAGAGAGACAGACAGAGAGACAGACAGACAGACAGACAGACAGACAGACAGACAGACAGACAGACAGACAGACAGACAGACAGACAGACAGACAGAGAGACAGACAGACAGACAGACAGACAGACAGACAGACAGACAGACAGACAGACAGACAGACAGACAGACAGACAGACAGACAGACAGACAGACAGACAGACAGACAGACAGACAGACAGACAGACCGACCGACACACAGACAAAAGACGGTGAATAGTCTTATAGCACTATAGTAACGCACCTGAGACCCACCTATTGGTATACCAATCGACGCAGAATCACTTCCAGAATTTTTTTAACGATGTCCGTCCGGCTAGCTGGCCGGTTATCCATGTACGGGTCGTAAGTTTAAAGACAATTTGATGAAATTTGGTACAGGCTCATATTTCGGTCCAAGAACTATACTTTACTTTTTGAACAAAATCGGATTACTATTTCGGGTACCTCCCATAGGGATGTCTTCCCGGAATACAGTTTTTGTTTCTTTACAGCCACAAATTTAGCTGTATTTTAATGATATTAAACACAAATACTGCTTATGATTACCTTAGTCAATGTGGCTAATAAACGGCCAGTATTTGACCATACATCCCATACAAGACACATTTTCAAAAGTAGTTTAAATACCCATAAAAGCACAATAACACTTATAAATCTAGAGATTTTTTTTACCAAAATTTTGCTCAAATAAATATTTTGTAAATATAAACCAATAACCGAAATTTGGTAACAATCGATAGACAATTGACCTAGCTCCCATATCAGGCCCTTAGCCGAAAATGGAATAAATCTACTTAAATCTCGAAATTTTGAAAAAAATTATACATATCGCACTTGATCAAGAAGAGGGTATTAACTCAAAATTTTTAAATTTTCAGTAGAGTCAAAAAACTATTTTATTTTACTACTACTTTCATATAAAGAAGAGGGGTAAAGCTGTAGTTTTTTGGCGAAATTATAGTGAAAATGATGTCAGATTTTTACAATGGGTAGATAAGACCACTACACATCAATTTCTTCTAAAAAGTGAAAATTTAAAAATTTTGAGTTAATACCCTTTTGTTGAACAAGTGCGATATGTATACCTCAACGACTTAGTAGTGAATGGTATTATATAGTCGGGCTTGACAGACTTTAGCTTTTCTTATTTGTTTTTGTATAGGGGCAGGGTAAAAATATATTTTTTTTAATTATTCTGTTTAAAATTTGTTATAAAACATTTCTGATACAAACAATTTAACAAAAAAAAGTTTTCCATGTGTGACCTTCTTCGAAAAAAGTAAAGTTTTGAAAAAATTAAAATTTGAATATTTTAATCTTTTTATTCGACTCTCCCAGTTTCGTTTTGTACGATTTTATGGGGTAAATAAATTTTTATCGAAATCGAATTTACAGTTTAGTCCAAACCTGTTTTTTTTTTTTGACACACTAGGTCCCTTTTCTCGGAGAAGGTCACATATAAAAATTTATTTTAGTAAATATTTTGGGCTGATAATATCAACTTATTATTTCCAGGACCCGTCTAATCTTTTAAGGTATTAAGATTTTACTTTTGGATACTTAATATAACAAAGATATTGTAATGTCCTGAATTTAAATTAAAATGAATTGCGTGTTGTGCATAATTAAATGTGTTCATCGAGGCGGACAGGCAAATGTTTAGCCACAAATTGAAAATGAAATGAAGAAAAGTAAAAAGAGTAAAAGAAACAAATGCCAGGAATTGGTAAAAAAATCAAAAGGTTTTCCCAACTCACCTTATGCTTACACTAGTTAAAACGCCTCATAGTAAAGTCCTAAAATAAAAAGAAAACTCTGTTACAATTTCCAAAACAAACAAAAATTTTCGAAAAATTGTTTTTATTAACTAAAACGATTTAACGTTTGAATAATTTTTCTACTTCCCTTTGAAAATCTTGAATGAAATTATAAAAATATTCTTAAGTAAAGGCAAAAGGTAAGAAGTTAGAATGTGGAAAGGACTTTGTATAATTTTGAATGAAGCAGGAATAGCTCACCCAAATAGGATTTTAATAATATGTATTATTCTTTTGTATGTTTTGCTGCTAAATGCCTTTTAAATGACCCAAATAACCCTTATACGAGGGTGGGTTTCTTAGGGAAAAATTGTATTATTTTGAAGAGGCCAAAATTTAGTCATTTTATGAAATTGTTCTTTTAATTTTGTGTAAATTTAGCAAGAATTCCATTACACAAAAAGTTATATGAGTCATAGATACTTGTAAAAATTTGACTTCAGTTTTTGAGATACAGCATTTTTAGTACGAAGCAACTTTTTTTAATTCAAATTAAATCCTTTGTCTTTTGTTGAAAGTGATAATTTCTACAGTTTCATTATGTTTCAAACGTATTAAATTCACAAAAACTGATATCAGCACCACAAAGCCCAATTGTTAATTTTTGCACAATTTGGTTCGATTGTCAGACCTTTCTAATAACAAGTACAAGTATCTATCATCTCATTTCTTTGTCATTGAACAGTTCGATTATTTTTCAGTACCAATCGAATTGTGTTCATTGAGTGAATTACCATCATCGAAAATGAATTGAAAGACACATAAATTCCAATTATTTCTACTGTCCACATGCTTTAACGTCTATTTTTAATACAACATTTTGTATATACAGAAGAAATGTACCCAAAGCTCAGTTTGCAGCAAAATTGTTGTAAGTGGAATTTTCCTTTAGAAAAATTTTTTTAACGAAAATTTTTCTATAGAAAAATTTTTTTAACGAAAATTTTTCTATAGAAAAATTTTTTTAACGAAAATTTTTCTATAGAAAAATTTTTTTAACGAAAATTTTTCTATAGAAAAATTTTTTTAACGAAAATTTTTCTATAGAAAAATTTTTTTAACGAAAATTTTTCTATAGAAAAATTTTTTTAACGAAAATTTTTCTATAGAAAAATTTTTTTAACGAAAATTTTTCTATAGAAAAATTTTTTTAACGAAAATTTTTCTATAGAAAAATTTTTTTAACGAAAATTTTTCTATAGAAAAATTTTTTTAACGAAAATTTTTCTATAGAAAAATTTTTTTAACGAAAATTTTTCTATAGAAAAATTTTTTTAACGAAAATTTTTCTATAGAAAAATTTTTTTAACGAAAATTTTTCTATAGAAAAATTTTTTTAACGAAGATTTTTCTATAGAAAAATTTTTTTAACGAAAATTTTTCTATAGAAAAGTTTCTTTTAACGAAAATTTTTCTATAGAAAAGTTTATTTTAACGAAAATTTTTCTATAGAAAAGTTTCTTTTAACGAAAATTTTTCTATAGAAAAGTTTCTTTTAACGAAAATTTTTCTATAGAAAAATTTCTTTTAACGAAATTTTTTCTATAGAAAAATTTCTTTTAACGAAAATTTTTCTATAGAAAAATTTCTTTTAACGAAAATTTTTCTATAGAAAAATTTCTTTTAACGAAAATTTTTCAATAGAAAAATTTTGTTAACGAAAATTTTTTTAAAATAATTTTTTTAAAGAAAATTTTTCTTTAGAATAACTTTTTTTAAAGAAAATTTTTCTTTAGAAAAATTTTATAAAAAAAATTTTTTAACGAAAATTTCTATAGAAAAATTTTTTTAACGAAAATTTTTCTATAGAAAAATTTTTTTAACGAAAATTTTTCTATAGAAAAATTTTTTTAACGAAAATTTTTCTACAGAAAAATTTTTTTAACGAAAATTTTTCTATAGAAAAATTTCTTTTAACGAAAATTTTTCTATAGAAAAATTTCTTTTAACGAAAATTTTTCTATAGAAAAATTTTTTTAACGAAAATTTTTCTATAGAAAAATTTTTTTAACGAAAATTTTTCTATAGAAAAATTTTTTTAACGAAAATTTTTCTATAGAAAAATTTTTTTAACGAAAATTTTTCTATAGAAAAATTTCTATAGAAAAATTTTTTTAACGAAAATTTTTCTATAGAAAAATTTCTTTTAACGAAAATTTTTCTATAGAAAAATTTCTTTTAACGAAAATTTTTCTATAGAAAAATTTCTTTTAACGAAAATTTTTCTATAGAAAAATTTCTTTTAACGAAAATTTTTCTATAGAAAAATTTCTTTTAACGAAAATTTTTCTATAGAAAAATTTCTTTTAACGAAAATTTTTCTATAGAAAAATTTCTTTTAACGAAAATTTTTCTATAGAAAAATTTCTTTTAACGAAAATTTTTCTATAGAAAAATTTCTTTTAACGAAAATTTTTCTATAGAAAAATTTCTTTTAACGAAAATTTTTCTATAGAAAAATTTCTTTTAACGAAAATTTTTCTATAGAAAAATTTCTTTTAACGAAAATTTTTCTATAGAAAAATTTCTTTTAACGAAAATTTTTCTATAGAAAAATTTTTTTAACGAAAATTTTTCTATAGAAAAATTTTTTTAACGAAAATTTTTCTACAGAAAAATTTTTTTAACGAAAATTTTTCTATAGAAAAATTTCTTTTAACGAAAATTTTTCTATAGAAAAATTTCTTTTAACGAAAATTTTTCTATAGAAAAATTTCTTTTAACGAAAATTTTTCTATAGAAAAATTTCTTTTAACGAAAATTTTTCTATAGAAAAATTTCTTTTAACGAAAATTTTTCTATAGAAAAATTTCTTTTAACGAAAATTTTTCTATAGAAAAATTTCTTTTAACGAAAATTTTTCTATAGAAAAATTTCTTTTAACGAAAATTTTTCTATAGAAAAATTTCTTTTAACGAAAATTTTTCTATAGAAAAATTTCTTTTAACGGAAATTTCTTTTAAAATTTCTTTTAACGAAAATTTTTCTATAGAAAAATTTTTTTAAATGAAAATTTTTTTATAGAAATATTTTTTTAACGAAAATTTTTCTATAGAAAAAATTTGTTAACGAAATTTTTTCTGTAGAAAAAATTTTTTAACGAAAATTTTTCTATAGAAAAATTTTTTTTAACGAGAATTTTTCTATAGAAAAATTTTTTTAACGTTAATATTTCTATAGAAAACATTTTTGACGAAAATTTTTCTATAGAAAAAATTTTTTATAGAAATATTTTTTTTATAATGAAATTTTTTGTGGGATATAAATTTTTAACGAAAATTTAGAAAAATATTTTTAACGAAAATTTTTCTATAAAAAAGTTGTTTAACGAAACTTTTTGTTTAAAAAAGATTGTTTATCAAAAATTAAAAAAAAAAATTCTATTAAATCAAATTTTTAACGACAATTTTTCTATACGAAAACTTTTAAACCTAAAATTTTTTTATAGGAAAAACGAAAAAAAAATTATAAAGAAAATTATTCTGTAGAAAAAATTTTTTAACAAAAATTTTTCTATAAAAAAAATTTTTAAACAAAAAATTTTCTATAAAAGAAAATTTTTATTGAAAATTTTTCTATAGAAAAAATTTTTGAACGAAAATTTTTCTATTGAAATCTATAGAAAATTTTTTTTTTTAAAAATTTCTCTTTTGTAACTTCGAATTTAGTGTCTTATGACTTTTTAGCATCCAATGATTAATATAGATTTATGTATATAATCGAGTGCATCATCATTTTACATTATTACAAAGTAATCACAATAATAATGAGATTACTTACAGCAGAATTGCTGAAAGTCTGGGTGTGGGATTTTGGACAAACAAAAGCATTAATGAACAAAATAACCCAGCAAATTGTTGAACTATTAAGAAATAAGAATATATGGGAATACATTATTAATAGTACATTCTAAATATTTAGCCAAAGACTACAAAACGTTAAAGCTAAATTGTTCCGATTTCCATAGACTCAAGCAGATACAAATGTTGCCTGGGTTTTGTGGTTATACAAACGCTTCATGCATCCATTGAAGCACCAGGTATTCTAAGCTCAGAGTTTTTGCATCTACTCGTAGGTATATATGTAGTTAGTTATGGTTATGTATATATACCTTTCCATGGAATTATTCCATGTTTAGAAAATCATATACAAAGGCTAGAACATTTTGCTTAATGACTTGACAATAATGCAATTTGTGGAACACCTTCAATCTATTTTTGTTATTTTTCTATAAATTGCATAATTTTGTGTTTATTAGAGAACACTAATCGTATCATATACAAGAGCTTATTTTAAATGTAGAAAGATATTTCTATAAATAATTTTAAAAAATACGATTCTATACCAGTTAAATTAGTTATGAGCACAAAAAATTGGTTTCATAACGAAAATTTCAAGGTTTTTCCATAGCTTATAACAAATTTATGCAAAGGGAAAATTGCCATTTAGTTTGAGTTAATTACTTTTAAACAAATATTGAAAAATTAAATGATGCTGCATACTTTTAGGAGGTTTCAGGTGAAGTTAAAACAAATCAAGTAAAAGTATTACTAATTAAACTTTATACAAAATTTCAGTAGAAAAGTTTTCGTTAAAATAAAATTTTTCTACAGAAAAATTTTCTTTAAAATAAAATTTTTCTATAGAAAAATTTTCTTTAAAATAAAATTTTTCTACAGAAAAATTTTCTTTAAAATCAAATTTTTCTATAGAAAAATTTTCGTTAAAATAAAATTTTTCTATAGAAACATTTTCGTTAAAATAAAATTTTTCTATAGAAACATTTTCGTTAAAATAAAATTTTTCTATAGAAAAATTTTCGTTAAAATAAAATTTTTCTATAGAAAAATTTTCGTTAAAATAAAATTTTTCTATAGAAAAATTTTCGTTAAAATAAAATTTTTCTATAGAAAAATTTTCGTTAAAATAAAATTTTTCTATAGAAAAATTTTCGTTAAAATAAAATTTTTCTATAGAAAAATTTTCGTTAAAATAAAATTTTTCTATAGAAAAATTTTCGTTAAAATAAAATTTTTCTATAGAAAAATTTTCGTTAAAATAAAATTTTTCTATAGAAAAATTTTCGTTAAAATAAAATTTTTCTATAGAAAAATTTTCGTTAAAATAAAATTTTTCTATAGAAAAATTTTCGTTAAAATAAAATTTTTCTATAGAAAAATTTTCGTTAAAATAAAATTTTTCTATAGAAAAATTTTCGTTAAAATAAAATTTTTCTATAGAAAAATTTTCGTTAAAATAAAATTTTTCTATAGAAAAATTTTCGTTAAAATAAAATTTTTCTATAGAAAAATTTTCGTTAAAATAAAATTTTTCTATAGAAAAATTTTCGTTAAAAGAAATGTTTTTATAGAAAAGTTTTCGTTAAAAGAAATGTTTTTATAGAAACATTTTCATTATAAAAATTTTTTAGACAGAAAAATTTTCGTTAAAAAAATTTTTGTATAGAAAAATTTTCGTTAAAATAAAATTTTTCTATAGAAAAATTTTCGTTAAAATAAAATTTTTCTATTGAAAAATTTTCGTTAAAATAAAATTTTTCTATAGAAAAATTTTCGTTAAAATACAATTTTTCTATAGAAAAATTTTCGTTAAAATAAAATTTTTCTATAGAAAAATTTTCGTTAAGAGAAATTTTTTTATAGAAACATTTTCGTTATAAAAATTTTTTTGATAGAAAAATTTTAGCAAAAAAAATTTTTAGACAGAAAAATTTTCGTTAAACAAATTTTTCTATAGAAAAATTTTCGTTAAAAAATTTTTTCTATAGAAAAATTTTCGTTAAAAAATTTTTTCTATAGAAAAATTTTCGTTAAAAAATTTTTTCTATAGAAAAATTTTCGTTAAAAAATTTTTTCTATAGAAAAATTTTCGTTAAAAAATTTTTTCTATAGAAAAATTTTCGTTAAAAAATTTTTTCTATAGAAAAATTTTCGTTAAAAAATTTTTTCTATAGAAAAATTTTCGTTAAAAAATTTTTTCTATAGAAAAATTTTCGTTAAAAAATTTTTTCTATAGAAAAATTTTCGTTAATAAACTTTTTCTATAGAAAAATTTTCGTTAAAAAATTTTTTCTATAGAAAAATTTTCCTTAAAAAATTTTTTCTATAGAAAAATTTTCGTTAAAAAATTTTTTCTATAGAAAAATTTTCGTTAAAAAATTTTTTCTATAGAAAAATTTTCGTTAAAAAATTTTTTCTATAGAAAAATTTTCGTTAAAAAATTTTTTCTATAGAAAAATTTTCGTTAAAAAATTTTTTCTATAGAAAAATTTTCGTTAAAAAATTTTTTCTATAGAAAAATTTTCGTTAAAAAATTTTTTCTATAGAAAAATTTTCGTTAAAAAATTTTTTCTATAGAAAAATTTTCGTTAAAAAATTTTTTCTATAGAAAAATTTTCGTTAAAAAAAATTTTTCTATAGAAGAATTTTCGTTAAAAAATTATTTCTATAGAAAAATTTTCGTTAAAAAATTTTTTCTATAGAAAAATTTTCGTTAAAAAATTTTTTCTATAGAAAAATTTTCGTTAAAAAATTTTTTCTAACGAAAAATTTTCGTTAAAAAATTTTTTCTAACGAAAAATTTTCGATAGAAAGATTAAATTTAAAAATTTTTGTTCGCCTTGTATATCACTGTGTCCTGAATTTCTACAGTTGTTCCATACGAGTGTAAAGTGCGCTTAAACTTGTGGTTTAAAAATTGTTTCTCATTTTTCTTTTTAAATAATTCTTCTGATTTTGATTGCTGTCAACTCTTTGCATTCAAATGAATGACTTTAAATTGTTGCTATTTTTTCCCCCTTCTTACATCAGCAAACTTTGATACGATACTCACAAATCCTTCAATATTAAACATTTTTTTTTTCTTTTTTCATGGTTTTTCGGTACCGATTTACAACTTTGACAATCAGACTTGAGTGTTAAAACAAATGGTATAATGCTGATTTATAAACATAATAAGAGTGATAAAGGGTGTGTGAATTTTCATCTAAGATCCTTTCAGCCTTCACATCTAACTCTTCACTCTAGATAAACAAAACTGTTATAATTTTTCTGTATTTTTCTTAGTTAGTCCCTTTTCATTATCTCTCACTTCACTCTTTCTAGTTGACAGTGATATGTGGGAAGCCCAGTTTATACCGCCTCTCTTAAGTGAGGAAATTTATGTCACATTTTGCCTCAATTTGGTAATATAAGAGTCTCTGTATGTGTATGTATGATATATGTATGTAATATTGAAATATAAAAGTTTTTTGCTTAAATGATTTTATTTTTTCCTTTTTGTTCTTTTTTTATTAAGGTTTTAGGATTATAATTTATTAAATTGTTTTGAATGTCCTTTTCTATAGGAAAGCATAAATAACTTATACTATTACACAGAAAGTTCTAATACACATGCATTTATGTAGATAAGTATGTATGTGTTTGACAAATGTATATATAATTTTGATTTAATACTTTCGGAATTTGTGAATGTTTTGCAACTTCTAGCTTTACAACTTTTTATTATAAAAAATAAAAAAATTATATAAATATAAGCGAAACTAATTTATATGTTAGTTTTTTTTTTCAACATATAAATTTATTTATGAAAGTTTTACTTTTTTTTCATGTCAAAAACATTTCTTTTCCAACAAAATGAAGCCAATTTTATTTAAAATTTTGCTTGAGTAATAAAGTTTGGTTTTAACATATTTAATATGGAAAGTTTATAATTCATAGAAAATTTTGAAATAGTTCAGAATAGAAATTTACTATTCTTCCATCAAAATCACTGATGACATTCTAAGTTTCATCCATACAAAATATATTTATATATCATAAAATTAAGCAATTTTTTATAGAACTTTTTTTACGACAAATTTTCTATTGAAAAATGTTTAAACGACAAATTTTCTATAGAAAAATTTTTTTAATGAAAAATTTTCTATAGAAAAATTTTGTTTAACGCAAAATTTTCTATAGAAAAATTTTCTATAGAAAAATTTTCTATAGAAAAATTTTGTTTAACGAAAAATTTTCTACAGAAAAATTTTGTTTAACGAAAAATTTTCTATAGAAAAATTTTGTTTAACGAAAAATTTTCTATAGAAAAATTTTGTTTAACGAAAAATTTTCTATAGAAAAATTTTGTTTAACGAAAAATTTTCTATAGAAAAATTTTGTTTAACGAAAAATTTTCTATAGAAAAATTTTGTTTAACGAAAAATTTTCTATAGAAAAATTTTTTCAATGAAAAATTTTTCATTGAAAAATTTTTGTAATGAAAAATTTTTTTAATAAAAAATTTTCTAAAAAAGTTTGTTTAACGAAAAATTTTCTATAGAAAAATTTTTAAACGAAAAATTTTCTATAGAAAAATTTTTTAACGAAAAATTTTCGATAGAAAAATTTTTTTAACGAAAAATTTTCTAAAGAAAATTATTTCCAACGAAAAATGTTCTAAAAAAAATTATTTCTAACGAAAAATTTTCTATATAAAATTATTTTTAAAGAAAAATTTTCTATAGAAAAATTTTGTTTAACGAAAAATTTTCTATAGAAAAATTTTGTTTAACGAAAAATTTTCTATAGAAAAATTTTGTTTAACGAAAAATTTTCTATAGAAAAATTTTGTTTAACGAAAATTTTTCTATAGAAAAATTTTCTATAGAAAAATTTTGTTTAACGCAAAATTTTCTATAGAAAAATTTTCTATAGAAAAATTTTGTTTAACGAAAAATTTTCTACAGAAAAATTTTGTTTAACGAAAAATTTTCTATAGAAAAATTTTGTTTAACGAAAAATTTTCTATAGAAAAATTTTTTCAATGAAAAATTTTTCATTGAAAAATTTTTGTAATGAAAAATTTTTTTAATAAAAAATTTTCTAAAAAAGTTTGTTTAACGAAAAATTTTCTATAGAAAAATTTTTAAACGAAAAATTTTCTATAGAAAAATTTTTTAACGAAAAATTTTCGATAGAAAAATTTTTTTAACGAAAAATTTTCTAAAGAAAATTATTTCCAACGAAAAATGTTCTATAAAAAATTATTTTTAAAGAAAAATTTTCTATAGAAAAATTTTGTTTAACGAAAAATTTTCTATAGAAAAATTTTGTTTAACGAAAAATTTTCTATAGAAAAATTTTGTTTAACGAAAAATTTTCTATAGAAAAATTTTGTTTAACGAAAAATTTTCTATAGAAAAATTTTGTTTAACGAAAATTTTTCTATAGAAAAATTTTGTTTAACAAAAAATTTTCTATAGAAAATTATTTTTTAAGAAAAATTTTCTATAGAAAATTATTTTTAACGAAAAATTTCTATAGAAATATTTTTTTTATGAAAAATTTTCTATAGAAAAATTTTTTTAACGAAAAATTTTCTATAGAAAAATTTTTTTAACGAAAAATTTTCTATAGAAAAATTTTTTTAACGAAAAATTTTCTATAGAAAATTATTCCTAACGAAAATTTTTCTGAAAATTATTTTTAACGAAAAATTTTCTATAGAAAATTATTTTTAACGAAAAATTTTCTATAGAAAATTATTTTTAACAAAAAATTTTCTATAGAAAATAGTTTTTAACTAAAAACTTTGTTTAGAAAATTATCTTTAACTAAAAATTTTTTATAGAAAATTATTTTTAACGGAAAATTTTCCATAAAAAATTATTTTTAATGAAAAATTTTCCATAAAAAATTATTTTTAATGAAAAATTTTCTATAGAAAATTTTGTTTAACGAAAAATTTTCTATAGAAAAATTTTGTTTAACGAAAACTTTTCTATAGAAAAATTTTGTTTAACGAAAAATTTTCTATAGAAAAATTTTGTTTAACGAACAATTTTCTATAGAAAAATTTTGTTTAACGAAAAATTTTCTATAGTAAAATTTTTTTTAACGAATAGAAAAATTTTGTTTAACGAAAACTTTTCTATAGAAAAATTTTGTTTAACGAAAAAATTTCTGTAGAAAATTTTGTTTAACGAAAAATTTTCTATAGAAAAAGTTTTTTAAAGAAAAATTTTCTGTAAAAAATTTTTTTTACGAAAAATTTTCTATAAAATTTTTTTTTTGTACGAAGAATTTTCTACAGAAAAATTAAAAAAAAAATTTCTATAGAAAAATTTTTTTATCGAAAAATTTTCTATAGAAACAATTTAATTTTTTTTAAGAAATATATTTCCCTAATATCATCTTGAATATGTTTACAAATTGCTCTCTTATCTTTTTCAACATTCGTTTGCATAACTTAAGTTTTACTTCTTCAAAGACTTTGACAAACGCCTCAATTAGAGACAATACAGAATAATTTGAATATCAAGTGAAAAGGTAACACCTTTTCTTGTACTCGTTTATCTCATAAAAACACCTCAACAGAACAAATTGTATTTCAAAATTATTAATGTCAACTTTTGCACTTGATTAGTCTTTTGTGGCTTCAAATTCCCTTTTGTATAAATTTTGTTCATTTGCAAATATTTTGAGGATTTAATTGAAAAAAAAACTTATAATTTATAATTCTGCGGTTTTTGGTTTTTAACAATCAAAAAATTATAATTAATAGCTAAACATGATAATATGTTAATTGGATTAATGGCTTAAAACATATTTATATCTAATTGTTTTGAAGGGATTAGAATTTAATTAATGCATGTTTATTTAGTTATTAGTTAACGTTATTATAATATAAATTCTAAGCAATTATTGATGAGCTTTAAACAAATTTAAAAAAAAATATCTGTGAAAAATATTTTTATACAGAGAAATATTCTGCCTTTATGTAGAAATATTTTTCTATACAAAAATTTTCGACAGAAATATTTTTCTATAAAAAAATTTTCGATAGAAATGTTTTTCTATAGAAAAGTTTTAGAAAGAAATATTTTTCTATAGAAAAATTTTCGATAGAAATATTTTTCTATAGAAAAATTTTCGTTAGAAATATTTTTCTATAGAAAAATTTTCGTTAGAAATATTTTTCTATAGAAAAATTTTCGTTAGAAATATTTTTCTATAGAAAAATTTTCGTTAGAAATATTTTTCTATAGAAAAATTTTCGTTAGAAATATTTTTCTATAGACAAATTTTCGTTAGAAATATTTTTCTATAGAAAAATTTTCGTTAGAAATATTTTTCTATAGAAAAATTTTCGTTAGAAATATTTTTCTATAGAAAAATTTTCGTTAGAAATATTTTTCTATAGAAAAATTTTCGTTAGAAATATTTTTCTATAGAAAAATTTTCGTTAGAAATATTTTTCTATAGAAAAATTTTCGTTAGAAATATTTTTCTATAGAAAAATTTTCGTTAGAAATATTTTCTATAGAAAAATTTTCGTTAGAAATATTTTTCTATAGAAAAATTTTCGTTAGAAATATTTTTCTATAGAAAAATTTTCGTTAGAAATATTTTTCTATAGAAAAATTTTCGTTAGAAATATTTTTCTATAGAAAAATTTTCGTTAGAAATATTTTTCTATAGAAAAATTTTCGTTAGAAATATTTTTCTATAGAAAAATTTTCGTTAGAAATATTTTCTATAGAAAAATTTTCGTTAGAAATATTTTTCTATAGAAAAATTTTCGTTAGAAATATTTTTCTATAGAAAAATTTTCGTTAGAAATATTTTTCTATAGAAAAATTTTCGTTAGAAATATTTTTATATAGAAAAATTTTCGTTAGAAATATTTTTCTATAGAAAAATTTTCGTTAGAAATATTTTTCTATAGAAAAATTTTCGTTAGAAATATTTTTCTATAGAAAAATTTTCGTTAGAAATATTTTTCTATAGAAAAATTTTCGTTAGAAATATTTTTCTATAGAAAAATTTTCGTTAGAAATATTTTTCTATAGAAAAATTTTCGTTAGAAATATTTTTCTATAGAAAAATTTTCGTTAGAAATATTTTTCTATAGAAAAATTTTCGTTAGAAATATTTTTCTATAGAAAAATTTTCGTTAGAAATATTTTTCTATAGAAAAATTTTCGTTAGAAATATTTTTCTATAGAAAAATTTTCGTTAGAAATATTTTCTATAGAAAAATTTTCGTTAGAAATATTTTTCTATAGAAAAATTTTCGTTAGAAATATTTTTCTATAGAAAAATTTTCGTTAGAAATATTTTTCTATAGAAAAATTTTCGTTAGAAATATTTTTCTATAGAAAAATTTTCGTTAGAAATATTTTTCTATAGAAACATTTTCGTTAGAAATATTTTTCTATAGAAACATTTTCGTTAGAAATATTTTTCTATAGAAACATTTTCGTTAGAAATATTTTTCTATAGAAAAATTTTCGTTAGAAATATTTTTCTATAGAAAAATTTTCGTTAGAAATATTTTTCTATAGAAAAATTTTCGTTAGAAATATTTTTCTATAGAAAAATTTTCGTTAGAAATATTTTTCTATAGAAAAATTTTCGTTAGCAATATATTTCTATAGAAAAATTTTCGTTAGAAATATTTTTCTATATAAAAATTTTCGTTAGAAATATTTTTCTATAGAAACATTTTCGTTAGAAATATTTTTCTATAGAAACATTTTCGTTAGAAATATTTTTCTATAGAAACATTTTCGTTAGAAATATTTTTCTATAGAAACATTTTCGTTAGAAATATTTTTCTATAGAAAAATTTTCGTTAGAAATATTTTTCTATAGAAAAATTTTCGTTAGAAATATTTTTCTATAGAAAAATTTTCGTTAGAAATATTTTTCTATAGAAAAATTTTCGTTAGAAATATTTTTCTATAGAAAAATTTTCGTTAGAAATATTTTTCTATACAAAAATTTTCGTTAGAAATATTTTTCTATACAAAAATTTTCGTTAGAAATATTTTTCTATACAAAAATTTTCGTTAGAAATATTTTTCTATAGAAAAATTTTCGGTAGAAAATTTTCGTTAGAAATATTTTTCGATCAAAAAATTTTCGTTAGAAATATTTCTCTATCGAAAAATTTTCGTTAGAAATATTTTTCGATCAAAAAATTTTCGTTAGAAATATTTTTCTATCGAAAAATTTTCGTTAGAAATATTTTTCTATCGAAAAATTTTCTTTAGAAATATTAGTCTATAGAAAAATTTTCGTTAGAAATAGAAATATTTTTCTATAGAAAAATTTTCGTTAGAAATAGAAATATTTTTCTATAGAAAAATTTTCGTAAGAAATATTTTTCTATAGAAAAATTTGAAATGTTAATGCTTTGTTTGGACTATGTAGTAGATGGTTTATGAGAAGTTTGTTTTTGAAGTTTCTTCGTTTATCACATTTTTTTAAGAAATTAACCCAGTAAAATTTTCATTACCAAAAAATGAGTTAAACAGTTAAACTATTGAACACGAACTACTTACTCATTCGCTGTTTAAGTCATTACATTAACATGGGGATGTCATTGGAGGCAAGTACTTACCAATTGCAGAAAAGTAATGACTTGGGTAAGCAATTTGAAAGCAACAACAACAACAGCAACAACTTTTTTGTTGTTGTTTTATTAAAAACATATATTTTTAAACGAAATAAAAAAATTTTTTTATGATCCAATGGGGGCTCGAACCCAGACCCTCCGACTGCTAGGCAGAGACTCTTCCACTGAGCTACTTCATATGTTGAAAACTTAGCAGTTTTTAATTAATATAAAAAAAATTATTTTTAGATCCAAAATCATGTGAAAATAACTTTGTTTTTCCCGTTTTTTTTTTTTTGCTTTGTAGTATTTTTTGGAAAAATATTTTTATACGATTTTTTGTAATTATTTTAAAACTTTTTTAAAATAATTTTAAAATTTAAACAATTTAAATCTTCTTTTTTGTATAAGTTTTTACATAAGATTGACTCTTACTTACTTAAATGTTACAACCTGTTAAGGTCAAAGTCCGAACATATTTTAGAATTCCATGGATTTCGATCTTGTGCGAATATTCTCCAATTTTATAGGCCAAGCTTTGAAAAATGTTCCTCTACTTGGTCTTTCTATCGAAGTTTCGGACATCCTCCTCTAACATTAGGTAGTGGGACATTTCAATTCTAATTTTATCCTCTTCATTGTATTTTTTTCAAGAGAGGGTTACTAGCCCGTAATCCTAACCCATTTTTATCGACAATCTGTCGAAACATGTTAACTCACAATATTAATGGATGTTAAACTAGCTCCCCGGGTGATAACAAGAGGAGGTGTGTGTCCACAGTTGAGATGAAGGATGACCCAGATAAGTTGGGCTTACCAAGTTAAGACCAATTAGAATCGTGTTTGGTATTCAACATCCCCTACATAATCAAAAATGACTCATGATTGTATTTTTTCATTAACGTGAGTTAGTTTTACAAATTTTTTTTACAGAAGATAATATTTAAGTTCTTAAAATTCAAAAATCATTTAAAAAGACTCTTTTAATAAAAAAAACTAAAAAAAATTGTTGCCCTTGGTGGGATTTGAACCGGGGCCATTCAGTTTAAATTACCATCTTAATTACAAATAAGTACTTCTGTAATAACTTATTATTTATTCGGATGGTATGTTGTAGTCGTTACAAGGTAACTATTACCAAAGTTTTGCTGGGAATGTTTTTTTTTTGATTTTATAAAATCCATGGATATTTTTTATATTTAAATACATATAATACTTCTATATTATATGTATAAAAAAGTTGTTGCGCATGAGCCGACGAACATTACTAGGTTGGTATGACCAAATTCCTACAGGTGTCGCCACTAAAAGATTATTAAAGATAATTAAATCATAAACTGTGCATTTGATCGTGATATGATCTTTAGCAAAGGTTTCTAAGTTGGTATGACCAATTCCCGACAGGTAGCGCCACAGTAAATAACACAAAATGAATTTTATCATAAACTGTGCATTTGATCATGCTATTATCTATAGCAAAGTTGTTGCGTATGAGTCGATGGATGTTTCTAAAGTCATTCCTTCAAATTTACTTT
Source organism: Stomorhina lunata (assembly GCA_933228675.1). NCBI lineage: Eukaryota > Metazoa > Arthropoda > Insecta > Diptera > Rhiniidae > Stomorhina > Stomorhina lunata. Next base: position 141,195,620 of record OW121740.1, on the reverse strand, counting down.
AGTTGGCGCCGCAGCAACGCGAGCAGGGTACAGCTTGTATAGAATAATTGAGCGATATAATTTTTCAAAATTCGTTAATCAAAAAAGTGCTTTATCAACATTTCATTTTATTTCAAAAATTATTTAAAAATCGTCATCTAATATATTAAATTTAAAACTATTTAGATACAGGAAAATTATAAAGTTATTTAACTAAAAAAGATCAGCAAAATTTCAACTGAAAAAAAAGGAAAATTAATACTAAACTAAATTTGAAAAAAAAAAATTAAACAACAAAAAAGCTGTTGAGAAAACAAGAAGAAAATTACAATATTTGTACCAAAAATAATCATCAACGTTAAAAAAAATTAAATTGCTGCAAAAAAGAATCGGAATAAAAAACATATACCCTATAACTCCTGCATATAAAGATCTAACCGCACATAAATTTCACTAAAGACCTTTCAGAAGCAGCTTTAAAGCCAACAACAACCCAAAGAAAAGCTACCTAAACAACAACAAATTTCCAAAACACATAACAACAATAAAAATTAACTAATTATTCTTTGGTCGAGCCTAAAAAGTTTTATGAGTAACAGCGCCATGGTTGCCGTAGCTATTTGCTGTATTTTGGTGCTACTGGCCGTATTCATAGTCATCATCATAGTTGTGGGCCAGTCGATGGGTGAGCCAAAGTGAGATAAGCTTCAGCTGGGACCCGGTAATTTCCCAGATGGATAACAAAGGCCTACCAATTGTTAGTACAACCTGATCACTCCATCTCCTCAGCCAACCCAAGCGAATGAATCAACTAGAAATCAGTAAAACAAAAACAAAACATTAGAAAAAACTCATTTAGAGACAAATTTATCAAGAAAAAACATTTTTATTAGAAATCAAATGAATTTAACAACAACAACAAAAACAAAAAGAAATCATTTTTACAATAAAAAAACCAAAGAAAATCTTATTAAAAGAATAATTTTTAACCCATCGTGTCAGTATCAAATTGGCTGTGATGTGTAATTTTTTTAATTAAACACTTTAAACAACACAACAAACAAACAACAACAAAAAGTATTTATTAATGAAATAACAAAAATAAAAAAAAGTTTTAAATTTTTAACAAACAAAAAAATCATAATACGACATGAGTTCAAAATTTTTGTAGACATTATTTTAGTGTAACCAATAAACGATTTAAATGTGAACAACAAAAAAAAAACAAAAGAAATTCTAATTTTATTTTGATAAAAAAAGTATTAAATATTACAAGTTTTATAAGTGTATTTGATTAGTTAATAAGTGTTAATAGTTAATAAATGCTTAAATTTTAAAGTAAACTAACCCAAAAAATACCTAAAAGTAATACTCCAAATCAATGAAGCTGATGTTATAAACATGTTGGCTAGCGGTGAATGTTTATAAACATCTTCAAAACTCAGTGAATAAAAAATAATTTCATAAACCTATATTAAAAGTACATAAACTACCTTTGATGTCTTCTAATTAAATTGAAACAATATTATCCAACATTATTTAAACCTTAGCAACATGTTGCTAACAAATTAGAAGTATGTATCATAAACTCAACAAAAAATCTTAAAGCAAAAAACCCATTTTAATAAAACAAATATTATCAAATTCTTAAAATTTTGTTTTTCAATGGCCTGTGAACTTCCCGTCAACATGTTGCTAACAAAAAAATCACTTTCAACATTTTTGTACAAACTGAGCGTAGACGTCGTATTTACTAATTTTCAAGTGTTTTAAAAATAAAATATATATACAACTAAACTCACTATCATTCAAATTTTAAAACTCCATCAACAATATTGCTGTTGAAATGTTGCAGGCTGAATGTTGCCAACATATTTCATAACTCAACTTGAAAAAATATCATAAAAAAATACAATCTTAAAAAATTTAAGAAATTGATAAAAATGTTTCGTTTTAAAATATGTTAAAATAAGTTCTTATCAACATGTTGCTAACAAAAAAATCAATTTTAACATATAACGTAGGGGTCGAATTTACTTACTTTCAAGTGTTTTAAAACTTAAATGTAAATATAATCCAACTTTCACCATCATTCAAATTTTAAAACTTCATCAACAATATTGCAGTCCCAATGTTGCCGGGTCAATGTTACCGGCAATGTTCATAATTCAACTTAAAAAAAATATCATAAGCAAATACAATATTAAAAAATTTAACAAATTGATTAAAATGTTTCGTTTTAAAATCAGTAAAGTTCTTATCAACATGTTGCAAACAAATAAATTTGTTCATAAACTAAACTTAGACGACATTTTTACTTATTTTTAAGTTTTATAAAAATAAAATGTAAATAAAATTTAACTATCAACATCATTCAAATCTCAAAACTACATCAACAATATTGCAGTTCAAATGTTTTAAAATTTCTTCAACAATATTGCTGTCAAAATGTTGCAGGCTAAATGTTGCCAGCATATTTCATAATTCGACTTACAAAAATAACATAAACAAATACAATCTTAAATAATTTAAGAAATTTATTAAAAAGTTTCTTTTAAAAAACTGTTAAGTTCTCATCAACATGTTGCTAACAAATAAATTTGCTTATAAACTAAACTTCGACGACATGTTGACTTATTTTTAAGTTTTTTTTTGAAGATAAATGTAAATAACATTAAACTATCAACATCATTCAAATTTCAAAACTTCATCGACAATGTTGCTGTCTAAATGTTGCAGGCTTAATATTACCAACATGTTTCGTAGTTCAACTTTAATAAAAAGTATCATAAACAAATAAAATCTTAAAACATTTAACAAATTTATTGAAATGTTTCATTTGAAAACCTGTTTAGTACTTAACAACATGTTGCTGACAAATAAAGAATCACTAGAATGTTTATGTAAATTACATGTTTACTCAATTGCAAGTGCAAAAATAAAATTTAAGAAAAAAGTCGTCATTTGAACAAACAAACTCTTATCAACAATGTTGCAGTATGAATGTTATTCAAAACATTGACTAATTTCCATGTTTTGCAAATAGAATGTAAATAAAAAACAAACTTATACCGTCATTTAACTAATAAACTGTCATCAAAAATGTTGAAACAACTTTCACAATTTCACATCTTCAACAATAAAATTTTAATCTTCTAATAAAAAACTTATGTCAACATGTTGCAAACAAAAAATCATAACACCAATAATTTCTACAAACTCAGTAAAAACATCAATTTTATATAATTACAAGTTACTCTAACGTAAATTGTAAATAATAAACAAACTTCATCATTTAATAATTTGCAACATTGTTGCAAACATGTTTCAACCTTAGAATTATTAAGTATATTGTATTTAAAATAGCAAATACTATTTTAAAGCATTTTAAAAAATATTGATATATATCATTATTAAACTTGTCAACCAGATTTTTATCAACATATTTCTACAACAAGACTTTATTAGCAACATTATGCTGGCACTTAAAATAGATATTTTAAGTGCAGAAAAGAAAACTAAAAATTTAAATTATCATCACCAAGTAAACAACAAACATTCATCAACAATGTTGCAATTACGATGATGTCAACATAATATGTTTTTAAATGTAATAAACATAATTAGAAGTAATTTTTTATATATTTTATATTATATTAATCAAAAAATATTTCAAAAGTATCTTCTATTCAATGGACTATAAACCTTCTATCAACATGTTGCTAACAAATAAAAGAAAACCTATGTTGAAATACTTCGAATTTTTGTATATAAAACCATCATCTAAACAACAACAAATTATCAAATATATATAGTATTTAAACAACAAAAATTCATCAACAATGTTGCGCACTAAATTTGGTTAGCAAAACTTTTTTTTTAATGATACAAAAATGTCATCAACACAATTGGGAATATTAAACAACAAATGTTATTAAAGTTTTAGAAATTATTTCTCCCTTAAAAGATTTCTCAAAATGTTGCTGAGGCCCCATGCTCCACCTGGAGTCAAAAATAACAGAAGAAGAGAATGTTGCTGACTTAATAAACATCATTACATTTGTATATACTATCTGCATGAAAATATAGTTTATCGACAAATATTCATCAACATTGTTGCTGTGTAAGAATTGTGGAAAAAAAAACTTAAGAAAATTGGTCTAAAATATTAACAAAAGAACCATCAAAGTCTAAATGTTGCAGATGTAATAGAAACATTTTAAAAATTACAAGATTCAAACAAGATCTTTTCTACAAAATTTTATCAACAATGTTGCGATCTAGATAATTTGAAACAACCTTAAAGAAAACTAAAATATTAACAAAAGAAACATTAAAGTCAAAATGTATGGCAACATTTTAAAAATTACGCTAAAAAAAGTGGAATTCTTAAGATGCTTAATTAAAATCAAAAGTTGCAGATTTAAAAAGTAAAACGCCACATGTTGCAGAAAAGAACATTGCAATGTTTTAGGATAAAATGTCATGAATTGCTTAAAGTCTCAAATAAAAATGATGCAGAAAACATTTATCCAAAAAAATTTTTTTTCCAAGTATAAAAATATACGAATATAAGATTTTAACGGAAACATTTCTGCAGCTAAAATGACTGTTCAACATGTTGCAGATAATGTTTCATGTCTTTGAATATCACAACTTCATAAACATTTAAAGAATTTGATATAAGAACCTCAGCAACATTATCAAATTATTCAAAATAATAAAGAATACCTATTTCAAACAACTAAATGTCTCTAAGCATTGTTGCAGTAACATTTTTTCAATCTTTTCTAACTTTGTGCGAAATTGTAAAAGGGAATAGCGAATGTTTATTAACTTTATAAAACAAACGTGTCTAAACATTGTTTCGTCAAATTTTTTTTGAACGCAAAATTAACAAAAATAAAAAACAATCTTTATCAACATTGACATTCAACTAAAACTTAAATGTGTCTTATTATTGTGACGACAACAAGTTTCTGAGTGTTAAAAAATTTATGTATATTCAAATAAATTATGAACATAATTGCAATCCAAATGTTGCCAATAAAAACAGTCAACAAATATAAAATCTAAAAATGTTTTTTAACGTTTCCGTTTATAAGCTGTTCTTATCAATATGTTGCTGACAAAAAAAGTCAAGAATCTTAAATTTATTAAATGCAAATTACGAAAGTAAACTATCCTCACCTTTTAAATAACAATCTTAAATCAATTATGTTGCAGTAAAAATGTTAGCAACATGTATTAAATAAAAACATTACAAAAAATACTATTTTAAAATCTTTAAAATTATCAACAAAACAAAAAATTATCAATGTCAAAGTTTAAATGTTGCCAACACATTCTTCAGCCGGAAGATATAAAATGAAAATTTTTTTTCAAAATGCTGCGAATAATCAAGGGTTATATTTTTACTAAATTTCATGTATTTTACAAATACAATGTAAATAAGATCGATACTTACAACATCTTTTAAACAACAAACTATCAACAAAAATGTTGCAGTATTAATGTTGCTACAAAGTTTCACAATAAAAATTTAATAAAAACATTAACAATTAGAATTTTAAAGCATTTAAAAATAATGTCAAGTATTGCTTTTTATATCTTGTGAACTGTTTATCAACATGTTGCTAGCAAATCAATCAACGGCAATATGTTTTCCAACACAAAATGGAATCAATTCTTCAAAATTCGTTTTTTAAAAAATCATATGAATTAATTAACATAGAACGAGTCTAAAATATAAAAAAATATTTGGAAATATTTGTAAACATCTTATCAACATGTTGCTGACAAATAAAATAACGTCAACATGTTTTTCTACATAAAATCAAATCAGTTTTTGAAATTTAATAAATGTTTAAAAACTTCAAGTGAAAAATATATTTATCAACGTCAACATTAAACTAAGTTGCCAATGTGTCTAAACAATGTTGCGGCTATATGTTGCTTTATAAAAAATTTGGTAATTCCTCCGAATAATTATAAAATAATAAATAAATAATAAGTATTCCAAAAAAATTCAACAAAAGAAACCTCCACTGAAGACTTTTAAAAATCCCTAAACAATTTTAAGGCAACATGTTGCTTTATAAAAAAAAATTGTAAATTCTCCGAAAAAATATTGATATCAAAAAGAAATTCTAATAATGCTAAATATTCTAAAAAAAATGCAAAAAAGTTGTTCACTGAAGTTAGTTTAAATCACGTCAAAAATGTTGCGGCAACATGTTGCTTTATAAAAAATTTAAAAATTCTATGTAAAGATAATAAAAAATAATATTCTAAAAAATTAAACAAAAAGAACTCCCTCTGAAGATTTTAAAAAACACCTAAACAATATTGATGCATATTCTATTAAAAAATTTTGTAAAAAAATTTATAATTTCCTAAATAATTATTATATAATAATTGAATATTCTAAAAAAAAATTCAACAAAAAAACCTCCACTGAAGACGTTTAAAAACACCTTAACTATTTTAAGGCAACATGTTGCTTTATCAAAAAAATTGTAAATTCTCCGAAAAAATATTGATATCAAAAAGAAATTCTAATAATGCTAAATATTCTAAAAAAATGCAAAAAAGTTGTTCACTGAAGTTAGTTTAAATCACGTCAAAAATGTTGCGGCAACATGTTGCTTTATAAAAAATTTTAAAATTCTTTGTAAAGCTAAAAAAAAATATCTAAATTACGATTTATAACATATATATATATATATTATAAAAAAATTTAACAAAAATAACTTCCTCTGAAGACTTCTAAAAACATCTAAACAATTTTAAGGCAACATGTTTCTCTAAAAAAATTTTTCGAAATTCTCCGAAAAAAAATTATTAAAATCAAATAACAATTCTAATAATGCTGAATATTCTAAAAAATGTAAAAAAGAATATTCATTGAAGCCACTCTACATCAAGTCAACAATGTTGCAGCAACATGTTGCTTGATTAAAAAAAATTTTAAAATTCTCCGAAAAAAAATCTTAAAATCTAATAAAAATTCTAAATAATAATAAAAATATATAAATATTATAAAAAAAAAATTAAAAAAACTTCCAATGAAGACTGTTAAAATCACATAAACTTATAGTAAATAAAAAATAAATTTATATTAACAAAATATAAATAAATGTCTTAAATATCACAAGCTTTTAAATGATTATCTAAAATTTCAAATCATATCATATTGAAATTAGAAAAATAATAAAAACCAGAGCAATATAAATATTTAACATGGATGAAAGAACAGAAATAATAAATTTCCTGAAAAAAAAAATATAAAATGAAATAAAAACTTTATAACATATGTTAAAACACTTGTTAAATAAAGCAAAAATATTGAAAGATAATAAAAACTAAATTTGAAAATAATAATAAAATATAATGATAAACTCAATAAAATTTTAAAGAAATATTAAGAAATTTTAAAATCTATATTTTAATTCAATAAAAGCCAATAAGTTTCGTATGTTTTTAAAATATTTTTTTACATAATTAAAAAACAAGAAAAATCCACTTAAGAAAGTATCTCTATTAACTCTTCAAAACTTATACAAAATATAGAATTTAAAAGTAAAAATGTTTACAATAAATCCAAAATATATCTATTAAAAAAATATATACCCAAAAATGTTTCAACCAGTTTCCAATAATTGTGTTATTTACTGTTTTATCAAAAAAGAAAACTCTATTAAAAAAACCGCCAAAAAAAATCACAATTATTTTAATTAATTATACAAAATGAGTAAAAACTTAAATATATTAATCAATTACTTATAAATGTGTTAATATTTCAACAATAAATTAATTAAATTTACAACTAAAACAACTGCAATGATTTTTTTAAATTGCAAAAATCTGCTCATTGTAATAAAATTAAAACACCACAAAAATTCTATTAAATAAAAAAATACAGAAAAAAGTATATGTTGACATTTAAATTATAATTTTAATTAAATTATAATTTAAAACTATAAAAAAATGTAATATTAAAAATGTAAAATTATGTACAATATTTCCTTGAAAAAATTATGTGCAATATTTCAAACAAAAAAAATCCAACCAACTTTATTGCAAAACGTAAGAGTTTTTATAATGAAAAGAAAAAACTCAAACAAAAAAAACAGAGAAATAGTTGAAAACAAATTTATAATTTAAACAAAATATTTAAAAATTTTTTATTATTTTGTATCAAATATGAAAAATCAAATAAGTTTTAGCTGTTAAATCTCAAAAAAAAGGTAAGAATATATAATAAAACCAACTTTTTCCTTAGTAATCATATGTTGATAAACAATGTTTGCCAATAATTTTTTGAAAATTTACTATTTATAGAAAATTTTTCGAAAATTGACTATTTATGGGATATTTTTCGAAAATTGTCTATTTTTAGGGAATTTTTCGAAAATTTACTATTTATATAAAATTTTTCGAAAATTGACTATTTAAAGAAAATTTTTCGAAATTGACCCTTTAAAGGAAATTTTTCGAAAATTTACTTTTTATATCAAATTTTTCGATAATTGACTACTTATAAGAAATTTTTCGAAAATCGACTATTTATAGGAATTTTTTCGAAAATTGACTATTTATAGGAAATTTTAAAAAAAATTACTATTTATAGGAAATTTTTAAAAAATTTACTATTTGTTAGAAATTTTTCGAAAATTGACTAATAATAGGAAATTTTTCGAAAATTGACTATTTATAGGAAATTTTTAAAAAAATTACTATTTATAGGAAATTTTTAAAAAATTTACTATTTGTTAGAAATTTTTCGAAAATTGACTAATAATAGGAAATTTTTCGAAAATTGACTATTAATAGGAAATTTTTCGAAAATTGTCTGTTTGTAAGAAAATATTCGGAAATTGACTATTTAAGGAAAAATTTTCGAAAATTGACCATTTATAGGAAATTTTTCGAAAATTGACAATTTATAGGGAATTTTTCGGAAATTGACTACATATAGAAAATTTTTCGAAAATTGACTTTTTAAAGGAAATTTTTTGAAAATTGACTATTAAAAGGAAATTTTTTGAAAATTGTGTATATAAAGGAAATTTTTCAAAAATTTAAAATTTTTTAAAAATTTGCTTTTTATAGGAAAATTTTTCGAAAATTGACTATTTATAGGAAATTTTTCGAAAATTGACTATTAAAAGGAAATTTTTCGAAAATTGACTATTTATAGGAAATTTTTTAAAAATTTACTATTTAAAGGAAATTTTTCAAAAATTGACTATTTATAGGAAATTTTAGGAAAATTTAGTAGGTATTTATAGGAAATTCTTCGAAAAATTTACTATTTATGGGAAATTTTTCGGAAATTAATTCTTTAAAGGAAATTTTTTCAAAATTGACAATTTATAGGAAATTTTTTCGAAAATTGACTATTTAAGGCAATTTTTTTCGAAAATATAAAGGAAATTTTTCGAAAATTGAAATTTTTTAAAAATCAGCTATTTATAAGAAATTTTTTCAAAAATTGACTATTAATAGGAAATTTTTCGAAAATTAACCATTTAAAGGAAATTTTTCAAACTTTTACTATTAATAGGAAATTTTTCTAAAATTGACTATTAATAGGATATTTTTCGTAAATTGACTATTTAAAGGAAATTTTTCCGAAAATATAAAGGAAATTTTTCGAAAATTGACTATTAAAAGAACAATTTTCGGAAACTGACTATTTATAGAAAATTTTTCGAAAATTGACTATTTATAGGATATTTTTCGAAAATTGACTATTTATAGGAAATTTTTCGAAAATTTACTATTTTAAGGAAATTTTTTCGAAAATTGACTATTTATAGGAAAGTTTTCGAAAATTGACTATTTATGGGAAAGTTTTCGAAAATTGACTATTTACCTCAAATTTTCTTAGTAAATAAATTAATGTTGATAAACAATGTTTCTTAATAATTCTTAAGCATTTTCAATGTTGATAAGCATTTTCATGTTGAAAAACAATGTTTCCTATTAATTCTGAAACAGTTTCGTATCATACACATGTTGCAATGTCTCCTATATATTGTAGTTACAAAAAATATTATATACTTGTTGCTAAAACATCACAAAAAATAAATAATAACATAAAATAAATGTTGACGAACCCTAAAATGTTGCTGAGTATTAATTTCGATAAAGGCCTAATATATTTGTAATATTTTATACTTTAAACGTTAAAACCCCATGTAAAGGTCATTAGATATATATATACATGTTGCTGAAACATTATAAATAAAACTTAAAACATTTTTAAAATTGAACTTTTTTAATAGTTGATTTTTAAATTTAAAGGAAAGAAGAAAGATCAAACAAAGAAAAAAATCAAATGAATAGAAATATGCTCATGTTGATAATAAAACTTTATTTAAAGCTTTGTAAAATTTTTAAAATGAAGGCCGAGTGCCAATCTGTTTAATTAAAAAAATTATATATTTCATTCAATTTACTTAAAAACAATTATTGACAGCAATCAAACTAATAGTTACATGTTGATGAAATATGATGCAGCTAACGAAAAAATTTAAGAAATTTAACAGAATATCAAACATTTCGTTTTAGAATATGTTGAGAGCAACATGTAACCATGTTTTTAACTGTCTGTAACTTTTATTAAATACAACTTGATATTTTTTCTAGTTTTGCATAACACTAGTCCAAAATTTCTTACTCCATTGTCAGCAACATCATACCTTAAAGGAAAATGTTGTAGAAAACCAAAAGTTGCTTTTGGAAAAATACAAGTTTTCAAACGAATTAAAGATCTTTAAAATAACATCAATTTTTAGTTTATGTTGCCAAGAGTAACGATCAACTTAAGCATTTAGAAAAATTAATAATTTCCAAATAATAAATATGCAAAAAACTTAAACTACAAACTGTTAAAACCACATCAACAATGTTGCAGCAACATGTTGCATTATTCAAAATTTTGAAAATTCTCCGAAAAAAAGTTTAAATCAAATTAAAATTCTAAATAATAATAATATATAAATAGAAATAGTTTTACATATGAATAAATATTTCAGCAACATTATCGCTTTGATGCTCAATGGTAAAAAATTATATATGGACCAGTAATACAATATTACAATGCTATTTTGAGTATATTGCCAGCAACATTTTTGCTCTTGAATTTACAAAATATCTTCAATCTTTTCATTTTATAATTTTATTTTATTTAAAAATAGAACTTTTTCTAGCAAGATATTTGAAAGTTAATATAAATGTAATTTATAATTTCTAATATGTTGCTATCAACATATATTTCTAGAAAAAACATTAATGTTTATAAAAAAGTTCATATGAAAATGAATTTGAAAATGAATTATAAAATCCATTTAAATACGACATCAATGTTTTTAATAAAAGTTTTTCGCTACAAAAATTACAGAAGAAATAAATTGTTAAAAAAATGTTGCCAGCAACATGTTGTTATTTTTGTATGTATAATATTTTAATAAAACAAAATTTAAAAAAGAAAAATGATTAAATACATAATGCACTAAAAATTTATCTAATACATTTCACTATATCTCTATTTTCAGGTAAGCATCAAAATTATTTTATCGAACTGAGTGAGTACAAAAATATCGGGCAATAGAAAATTAGTTTTTAATTTAGAATTTCTAAAAATGTCAAAGAATGTCAATAAAATCGAATTAGTAAATTTCGTATAAAGTCATTAAGCCTAAAAGTCTAAACAAACAAGATATATACGTAAAGGCTTAGACAAGGTTTATATTTATAACTAGTGAAACGCGGTATATAGCGCTGCACAGTGCTTTGAAATTAAAAAAATAAATTTGTATCTTCTAAATTATATTTCCATACCAATTGACTAAAAAAAAAACTAAGGCACCTTTTTTTGTGTTGGACTGTATAGTAATTACTCTGCTCAAGTTAGCATTCAAGTTTTTTAAACTATTTTCAAAACATTTCCTTACTTTCGAAACCATATTTTACATTTTACCTCCTACATCGAAATTAATTTTTTACTTCTCTGTTTCTTACAATTCATCCCTAAAAATGTTTAAAAGCTTTTTTATGTTCTTATATAACATTACATATGATTCTTTCAACATCTACAAATATTCAGTTATATGTTATATAATAAACATTGAATTTTATTACAAATTTTTTTAAATTCTTGAATTCATAATTTCGAAATTATTTTACATACAATAAATACACGTAACATTAAGTCAATAATGATGAATTTACTTGTGTATATAAGAATTGAAATTGAATTGTAGAGAAAATAAAAGAATGTTATACATGATGTAAGAATGACAACAAATTATTTGAATTTCAATTACAACTTTATAAAACCCAATACTAAGTTACAAATTGAAGGAATATTTTCAATACTAATGAAATTGCAAGGATTTTATTAGGTCCTTTAGTGGAAGGAGTCATTAAGAAACTGTTATAAAACCTTTTAGATTTTTAACACAAAAAAAAAACTAATATTGGTTGAATTTGGCAACACTGTTTTTTCAGCATAACTGTTGTTTTCTTTCAAACATTTTGAGTTTGGTGTATAATTTTACCAATTGAAATTTATGACGAAAACTGCTAACAGAAATGTTCGAAAAATTTCTTACAAAAATAAGAAAGTTTTGAAAAATTTCTTATAAAAATAATAAACTTTCGAAAAATTTCTTATGAAACTAAGAAATTTTTGAAAAATTTCTTAAAAAAAATAAAAATTTCTTATTTTTATAAAAAATTTTTCAAAAATGAAACATTTCTTAAAAAAAGACGAAATTTTTGAAAAATTTCTTATAAAAAAAAGAAATTTTCGAAAAATTTCTTATGGAAATAAGAAATTTTTGAAAAATTTCTTATAAAAATAAGAAATTTTTGAAAAATTTCTTATGGAAATAAGAAATATTTGAAAAATTTCTTATAAAAATAAGAAATTTTTGAAAAATTTCTTATAAAAATAAGAAATTTTTGAAAAATTTCTTATAAAAATAAGAAATTTTTGAAAAATTTCTTATAAAAATAAGAAATTTTTGAAAAATTTCTTATAAAAATAAGAAATTTTTGAAAAATTTCTTATAAAAATAAGAAATTTTTGAAAAATTTCTTATAAAAATAAGAAATTTTTGAAAAATTTCTTATAAAAATAAGAAATTTTTGAAAAATTTCTTTTAAAAATAAGAAATTTTTGAAAAATTTCTTATAAAAATAAGATATTTTTGAAAAATTTCTTATAAAAATAAGAAATTTTTGAAAAATTTCTTATAAAAATAAGAAATTTTTGAAAAATTTCTTATAAAAATAAGAAATTTTTGTAAAATTTCTTATAAAAATAAGAAATTTTTGAAAAATTTCTTTAAAAATAATAAATTTTTGAAAAAATTCTTATAAAAATAATAAATTTTTGAAACATTTCTTATAAAAATAATAAATTTTTGAAAAATTTCTTATAAAAATAAGAAATTTTTGAAAAATTTCTTATAAAAATAAGAATTTTTTTAAAATTTCTTATAAATATAAGAAATTTTTGAAAAATTTCTTATAAAAATAAGAAATTTTTGAAAAATTTCTTATAAAAATAAGAAATTTTTGAAAAATTTCTTATAAAAATAAGACATTTTTGAAAAATTTCTTATAAAAATAAGAAATTTTTGAAAAATTTCTTATAAAAATAAGAAATTTTTTAAAAATTTCTTATAAAAATAAGAAATTTTTGAACAATTTTTTATAAAAATAAGAAATTTTTGAAAAATTTCTGATAAAAATAAGAACCTTTTAAAAAATTTCTTATAAAAATAAGAAATTTTTGAAAATTTTTTTATAAATATAAGAAATTTTTTCAAAATTTCTTATAAAAATAAGAAATTTTTTCAAAATTTCTTATAAAAATAAGAAATTTTTGAAAAATTTCTTATAAAAATAAGAAATTTTTGAAAAATTTTTTATAAAAATAAGAAATTTTTAAAAATTTCTTATAAAAATAAGAAATTTTTGAAAAATTTCTTATAAAAATAAGAAATTTTTGAAAAATTTCTTATAAAAATAAGAAATTTTTGAAAAATTTCTTATAAAAATAAGAAATTTTTGAAAAATTTCTTATAAAAATAAGAAATTTTTGAAAAATTTCTTATAAAAATAAGAAATTTTTGAAAAATTTCTTATAAAAATAAGAAATTTTTGAAAAATTTCTTATAAAAATAAGAAATTTTTGAAAAATTTCTTATAAAAATAAGAAATTTTTGAAAAATTTCTTATAAAAATAAGAAATTTTTGAAAAATTTCTTATAAAAATAAGAAATTTTTGAAAAATTTCTTATAAAAATAAGAAATTTTTGAAAAATTTCTTATAAAAATAAGAAGTTTTTAAAAAATTTCTTATAAAAATCAGAAATTTTTGAAAAATTCTTATAAAAATCAGAGATTTTTGAAAAATTTCTTATAAAACTAAGTATTTTTTAAAAAATTTCTTTTAAAAATAAGAAATTTTTGACAAATTTCATATAAAAATAAGAAATTTTTGAAAAATTTCTTATAAAAACAAGAAATTTTTGAAAAATTTCTTATAAAAACAAGAAATTTTTGAAAAATTTCTTATAAAAATAAGAAATTTTTGAAAAATTTCTTATAAAAATAAGAAATTTTTGAAAAATTTCTTATAAAAATAAGAAATTTTTGAAAATTTTCTTATAAAAATAAGAAATTTTTGAAAAATTTCTTATAAAAATAAGAAATTTTTGAAAATTTTTTTTATAAAAATAGTAATTTTCTAATAAAAATAAAAAAATTTTGAAAAATTTCTTTTAAAAATAAAAAATTTTTGAAAAAGTTCTTATAAAATTAAGAAATTTTTGAAATTTTTTTTGTAAAAATAAGAAATTTTTAGAAATTTCTTATAAAATTATGAAATTTTTGAAAAAATTCGAATAAAAAATTTATTTCATTCGTAATTATCTCCATTAGTTCCTTCAGAATTAGATTCAAAGCGGTATACTCTATTTTTCTTATGGGACTTTTCAAAACGACCATACGCAAATCAATGTATGAAAGTGCAACTTAATTATATTATAGAGTCTTATACACCACATTAACCCTTATTCCTTTTTATCAATGTCTTTTAAAGAATCATTCTACTGCAGCTCTTCCTCCATTTACAATCCCGTAAATTTAATTATTTTTATTATTGTAATATAAAATAAGTACTTACATATTGTTAGTTACTATTACGATGTAAAAAATGTAGATCCTTACAAGTAAGAAAAGTACTTGACTTTAAGTAAACTTTACTATTATTACTCTTGAGATTTCCATGTACTTACTTGTACTTCATATACCCGCTGTTGCCTTAAGGACAACAAATTGTCAATATTACGTTTCCTATATTATGACCTAGTACTTTTATTGACTTTAATATAAACAGCCATTTTTCATTCAATATTTGTGTAGTTCAAAAACATAACCCAGCAAAATAAAGGCAAAAGACGTCGAGTCAAATCAAAGATAACACAGTACGACAAAATCAATTTTTTTTTGTGTACACATGAGTAATGTTAAAATGCTTAAAATAAGAAAATACGCGTCTTGGCGTTTTGCTGTAGCACGTCAGAATTTTAAGAAAATCGATTTTAAAGATTCGAAGGACCGTGGAGGTTCACTCGTAACGTAATACTATTATAAAAAGTTCTATAAAAATAGATGGGTGAACATATCCCCAAATTTGTTACATTTGACCCCAATAATCCAAATACAAAGTTTCATTCAGTTTAGATATCGGGAAAGCGTGCCGACTTGACGCCAAAGTTTGGACATCCCCGTTATATGGGAAAACTGAGTCGTTTCTTTAGATTTCTTCAAAATGTTTCTACTTAGATATGTTTTTAAATACACTTTTTACAGCATGATACAGATTACAAAATGAGCTTTCCATCGAAATATAAGCCATTAATATCGGTTGAAAGGTTTGCCAATTATTAAGGGTTTCCCAAAATATTTTACGTCCTTGAAGACGCTCCTGAACATATGCAATAAAAAAATGTATTACTTTTAATAAATTTTAAAAGTTTGACTCGTTTTAATTTTTTGAGATCTCAAGGTAATAAATTACCCATTTTTGTTGCAATGGACTGAAGTTAAGTCACTTTTTCATGGGACGAAAACACATATTTTTTCATAACATTTTTAAAACTGCTTTTTTGGTTTTTTCAATAGTTTGTTCAACGAATTCGAAAAACTTTAAAAAAAAAGTTCCAGAATGTTAATAAAACACCCTGCAAATAAGTACAAAGAAAAAATTAAATCGATATCTCTAACGACTTAGCCGTACCACCGACGGCTAAGTCGTCAAAGGATTTGGACAAAAACCCAATTTTTCACCAAAGTTATAAAAAAAAGCATGTGAATTGTTATATATTAGCAGTTTTTTTAAACAGAACTATAATTATTATTGTTTCGATAGACAGATAGAAATATATATGAGAACTATGGTTAAAATCGGTTGTCATTAACCCTATTATTACCAGGGTCAAAAGTAAAATTTTTAAAATATTCAATTTTTTCAAAAAAGGTGCTAAAAACTACATGATTTTATTATTATATTTGAATAAAAATTCAACAAATCGTTCAAAAAAGCCTTTAATTACATTGTTATACAAATTAACCCTTATGTACCCATAGGCTCAAAATGGTTCTAGTTCTAGTCCAGGGGAAAATTTAAATTTTCCTAGCTGCATTATGAGGTGAACCGGCACTATTTTGAAAATTAATTTTTTTTTTCAAGTGAGTCTGTTCGGGCATCGAACTTGGGACCTCTGGTAGCTACGGGGGATTACCAACCTGCTATACCATGGCGGTTCGCTTAAAGTGGAAAAAGATCAAAGAAAAACACATAAAGGTACAAGCAAACGTATATTTCATGCGCATTCTGTTATTGGATATTGCGCTGCTATTTTGAAAATTTTTTTTTTTTCAAGTGCGTCTGTCCGGGGATCAAACTTGGGACCTTTGGTAGCTAGACGGATTACCAACCTGCTATACCACGGCGGTTCGCTTAAAGTGGAAAAAGATCAATGAAGAACACACAAACGCACAAACAAACGTAAATTTCATAAGTTGTTTCCAAATTAGAGTAAAAGCGGTATACTTTCCTTTTTTATGGGATTTTTCAAAACGACCAAACGGCAAATCAATGTATGGAAGTTAAACATCTTCTATAAAGATTGTTCAAATTGTCATATCTATTTTAAAAAGCTTAAGCTTTTTGTTCTACAGTAATTTTTTTTCTTTTACATCGACGGCATGTAGGATCGACGGTATGTAGGATCGTAACCTTTATGTTTGCTGAGTATTTTAAATTATTTCTTTGTATGCGTTACTCTAACACCAATACATATCCGCTATGTCGTTATGAAATATCAGAACATAAATGATTACAGCCTTAAGTTATTTATTTAACATGAAAGAAAACTATGTATTTCATTTTATCAATTCGTGGCAAAAGGCTCTAAAGAAAATTGCACTACAGCTGGGTATACTTTATTCATATTTTTCAATATCTCCTCTTTCGTTTGGCAAAAGCTTAGAACGCAGTCTCTACTTTCATTTTGCAAATCAAAGCCATGAGTGTATCATTGTGTTAGGGAGGAATTCGTTTAAAGGATTTATGGGCGCCAAATATAACTACAACAAGCCTAAACATGTAAAAATTATATTTACGAGTGAATTGAATGTTTTTTTTTTATGAAAACATGTTTTACATAAATTTATGAAACAATTTCAAATTTTTGTTTTCTAAAGATGAAAACATTTTATATAGAAACATTGTACACAAATTTATTTAAATTGATTCTATTGTCAGAGTGATAAATGGAAAATTTTATTGCATTTTTTTATACATACAAGAGATGCGCGATTTTCATATAAATGGAAATCGACATTTCAATCACCCCCTGAAAATAAAATTTTATCAAATTAAGAGATTATCTAGAAAATTGTTTCCCTAGGACCTTCCCATGACTAGTTCAATTTCCCTGACTTTTTTAGTTTTTCTCGTATTTTGGTTCTACTAGAAAGTCCTCGAGAAGAAATATATTTAATAATAATAGGGGAGTATATTATTAGCAAAATTTCTAACATGTTTCAAATTATCGAGTAATTTAATTCATGTCCAAAAGGCTATCCTAGCGATATCAAAAATTATTTTAATGAAAGAAAAATTAAAAAATGGAAAAAAATTAATTTCCTCTGATTCCTAGCTAGTCAGGGAAAGGTCCTAGGCCAAATATTTTGAGATTATTCCTTAGAATCATTCTTAATTCATTATCAGGGGGGAACAAGTTCTTTTTATTATTTATATATATCCATGTTTTTAGTTCATTTACAAACTAATAAATACATTTTTACTTATTTTATATAGACAAACGTTGTAAAAACAAGTAAAAAAGTGCTATTGTCGGTCAAGCCCGACCATACGATACCTTTCATCACTAAAGTCAAAGGTGTTCTATTTATTATATAAAGACAAATATTTGCTAAATTTTGCCATCATACAAATATTTTCTCAAAACTTATATATTCAAGATGTTTCCGTCATTTGGACTTATATGCGAACTAGGATCAAATGTAGACCGAATATCTCGAAATTTGGCAAACTGATAACAGTTTTTACAAAAACTATGTATGCAAAAAAATAAACTCAAAATTCTTATTATCTTCAGATTTACGAGCGTTTTAGTGATTTCGGTCTCATTTAGTGCGAAATTTGGCACAGTGATTTTGGTTTATATAAGCAGTATTTGTTTTAAATTTCATGAAAAAATATTGATATTTGTGGCCAAAATATCAATTCCGGGAAGTGGGACCTATGGGAGATACCACAAATAATAGACCGATTTTGACGAATTTCAATATCCATGGTCCCACTATCAAAGATACGATCTCTGCCAAATTTCCTCAAAGTTTCTTTCGAATTGCAACCTGTACTTTCATTACATGGTTTACATGGGGGTCCAGCTAGCCGGCCAGCCAGACGTACGGACTGACATCGCTAAATCGAAAGTGATTCTAAGCCCATTAACATACTAAAAGATGGCTCTAATACAAATATATCAATGCGTTACATACATCAGCACAAACTTATAATACCCATTCCACCTATGGCGGTGAAGGGTATAAAAATGTAAAAATTATGAATGTAATAAAATAAACATTAAGTCCTAAAATAAATGACACATACATAGAAGTTACATAAAATATTTAAAATTTCAATGTCATGTAGAGGATGGACTCTTGTTGAGTATTTGGGAAAAGGGTCAGCCAGACGATATCGTCCTTTCCGACCTCAGTTCCTGTTTTTTATTTTTTTTTTATTTATATAATTCTGAGGCTTGAATGGACGTAATCGTCTTATTCGCCTTCAGAATTTATTGAATTATATTTTTTTTAAAAAATTATTGAAAAAATTTTATTTGTTGCTTTTTTTTTTAAAAGTTTTTTATTTGGCAAAACAAAATCAGTTTTCAAAATTAGAATCACAATTAAAATGACAATGAATAAAATTTAAAAATGTTTTTCCTTTTATAGGAAAAATTTGAATTGAATTTTTCAAAAGTAAAATACTATGTTTTTATGATTAAAAATAATTTTCAAAAACAAGTATTTTTAAAACAAGTAACAATTAATAATATAAAATAACTTAAATTAAAAGTCTCCGTTACAGCCTCCCCCTCAGCGTCTGAAATCGTCCCGATGATGTCGCTGAACTACTTGGGATGTCTGGGTCTTAGAATTCTTCTGGTTGGGATTACAGTATCATCTCTTTGCATGGCGTTTTGATTAACATCTTTGGTTGTCTCGTTATTTGTAACTGTTTTTGGACGACCTCTTTTTCTAATTGGGTATATAGGAGCATTTTCAGGTCCTTTATATAAAGTCAAATCTGACACATGGTGAGTTCCAAGTGGTATTTCTGGATTATCTTCTGTGGCAATTGTAAAGCATGAGCCGTTTTTGTTAATTACGATGTATGGTCCATCTCGACGAGGTATAAATTTTGATGTTATATTGGTATCTTTGTTGCTTAAAACATGTGTTGATACCAAGACTTTGTCTCCAACTTTTAAGTCATCTGAAGGTCTTCTTTTGGAGTTTATATAGCATCTATTTCTATCTTGAAGTTTTTCTTCTTCTTCTCGAGCGTGCTGTAAAGTATCTGCAAGATTTATTAAATGTGGTGTAATTTGTGGTATAAAATTTTCAGAAATTATTATAGTTTTAAGGTCATGGTGAGCCTCTAAAGGACTTCTTAACTCACGCCCAAATGTTAAGTATGCTGCTGAATATCCTGTGCTGTCGCATTTTGATGTATTCATAGCAAAACGTATCATGGGTAATTTCAGATTCCACGTTGTATGATCTTTTTCCACACATATAGCCAATTGTGTTTTTAGATCACGATTTTTTCTTTCAACAGGATTTGCTTGAGGATGATATACTGGGGTAAATGATTGTTTAATACCTAAACAGAATGTCAGCTTTTGCATGATAGCAGAAATAAATTGAGACCCGTTATCTGAATGAATACGTCTGGGAACTCCATAACGCAATACAATTTCATTTAGGATCATAATTGAACAATTTTCAGCTGTTGCATGCTTTAAAGGAAACATTTCAACCCATCTGCTACATATATCTTCAACAATTAATATCCATTGATATCCTTGTTTTGTAAGTGGCAGTGGTCCAACGAGATCTATTGCTACTACTTCAAATCTTTGATTGCTTGCTACTGTTCGGTATAATCCGGTTGGTTTCTGGTTTGATATTTTATATTTTTGGCATTCTACACATTGTTTTATGTACTTGGCTACTTCGGTTTTCAAACCTGGCCAATAGTAGTGAGGCGTAATGCGACTAATTGTCCTTTGAATTCCGTAGTGACCAGCCATAGGATCATCATGAAATCTATTTAATATGGTTGAGCGCATAGATTTTGGAACTACTAATTGCCCATTTTCTGTTTCTTGGTCTTCACAATATCGATATAGTATTCCATCAATTAATATATAACCACGATTGGTATACTGTATGATACTGTCATCATTTGTTTCAAAAGCATTTATAATGGTTTTAATATATTCGTCTTCGAGTTGAGCTTTTCTTATTTCTGCTGAACCTTGACGAGGAAAATCAATTGAAATATGAAAACATTCACAGGATATATCTGCATGTTGTGTGCATGGTGGTCTAGAAAGTGTATCTGCAATAACATTTTTCTTTCCTGGCGTGTATCCAAATTGAATGTTGTACGGTTGCAGTTGTAAAGCCCATCGTGCCAAACGACCAGTTGGTGATTTTAGGCTAAAGAGCCATTTAAGGGGTTGATGGTCTGTTAAAACAGATATTTGGGAACCTTCGATATAGCCCCGAAACTTTTTTACTGCCCAAACGACTGCTAGTGCTTCTCGCTCTGTCGTTGAATAGTTTCTTTCCGCCGGAAGTAAAAGTCTACTGGCATATTCAACCGGATGTTCATTTTCGTTCTCCCCCTGGAGTAAAACTGCTCCGAGTGCATAATTGCTAGCATCTGTTTTTATAAAAAATGGTTTGTTTTCATCCACTTGTTGTAAGATTGGAGGTGACACCAACAAATGCTTGAGTTTCTCAAATGCTATAGTTTCTTCATCAGTCCATTTCCATTTTACAGTTTTCTTGGTTAAGTTTGATAATGGCTTCGAAATTTGAGCAAAATTTGGTATAAAACGACGATACCACGAGCATGTCTGCAAAAAGGAGATCAATTGCTTTAGATTTTTTGGATATGGTCTTTGCAATATGGCTTCAATTTTTTCCGGATCAGGCTTCAAGCCGTAATTTGTTAAAATGTGACCCAAGTATTTAACTTCTGGCCTACAAAAAATACATTTTTCTCTATTCAGTTGGATTTTAAATAATTTAATTCGTTCAAAAACTTTTTCTAAATCCTTTATATGGTTTTCAAAACTGTCTGAACAGATGATGATATCATCAAGATATGCCAGAATTGTTATTTGAGGGAGACCAGCTCGAAATTTATCTATTAGTCGTTGAAAAGTTGATGGCGCATTTTTAAGACCAAATGGCATTCTGTTGAAGACATAAATTCCGAAAGGAGTGGTAAATGCTGTCTTCAATTTATCTTTTTCAGCTACTTTGATTTGCCAGTATCCTGCTTTCAAATCCATTGTTGACATAAATGATGTTGCTTTTGCAGCGTGTAACAAGTCATCCATTCTAGGAAGTGGGTATTTGTCACTGATTGTTATGTTATTTAAACGACGATAGTCGACACAAACTCTAAGGCTACCATTTTTCTTAGGGATTAGGACCACAGGAAAAGCCCACGGAGATTCTTCTTCTTGAATTACATTTTTCTCCAACATTTCATTCAACTCTTTCCTGAGTTTCTCTTTCATTACTGGAGATATGCGATATGGGGCACAGGCAATAGGTGAGTGTGAACCAGTATTTATAAAATGTTCAATATTTGGAATCGGCTCCGAAGTTTCTTCAAAAATACTTTGGTGCTTTTCTAACAGATTGTTTAAAATATATTTTTCATTATTTACCAAATTACTTCCTTCTGATGTTTTTAGTTTTAAATCAAATGATTTTAATAGAATTGGATATTTAAGTTTTTCCGAATTATGTGTTTTCAACCTTTTCATTGGAGGAAAAAGGTCCCAGTCATAAACGTCTGTATTAATATCATTGGGAATGCTACCCTCAAAAATTCTATTTATCCCACCAGGAGAGTAATCATAAGTTGATGCTGCATCACTATTTGGAGTTTGTTGACCATCCTTTTCAATACTATTATTTTCAAACCAATTTAAAAAATTATTTACTGAGTTGTTTTCGGTAATACTAGTTTGAGAAATTGGAATAGTTTTCTTAGTATTTGGTTTATCCATTTTAAAATCAAAAATTGTATTTGGGTCATCTTTAAAATGCCAATTTCTTTGAGCCAAATCGAGAACAATACCTGCCTGTTCAAGAAAATCTATACCAATAAGTGTTCTATTTCCTTGAGCTTTAGGTAAACAAATAAAACGAATTCGTCTAAAACGTTTGCCAATTAAAATTTGAACAATAGTTGAATAAACAATTTCTTCGCGGGAAATGCCGTCAGCTAAAATGATTTCAGCTGAAACTTTTTGAAATTCTACTTTTTTCTCTTTTAATTTCTGGAAAAGTGAATATCCGGCTACGCTGGTTCGAGCAGCAGTGTCAAAATATGCCTCTCCATTTAGGCCATTAATATTTATTTGAACTGTGGGTACATCACGACCGACTACAGTTGTTTGGATAGAATTAAAATCCAGCTTTTCAGGGCTATTTATGACATTTTTGTTATTACAATTTGGGCAATTAGACCTATAATAACCGGCTAATCCACAACCATAACAATTTAACGCATTTTCCTGAACTTTTGGTTTTCCCTTCCTATCAGCTTCTATTTTTTTAAAGCAAACGTCTGCGGTATGATTCCTTTTCCGGCAAAACGAACAACGCACTAGAGCTTTTTCTGATGAGGGTATAGTATTGTGGACAGGTTCATGGTTTTCTTTTAATAACATTTCGACTTCTCGGGCTTTTTCCAAAAGATCTTGAAAACTTTTTAAACTATCTCTTGAGATCTTATCTCTAATAATTATCAAAAGTTGCGAATATATGATGTTTAGCATTGTGTTTTCTGTTAGCTTTTCGGTCAACTGTGCAAATAAGCCACGTTTTCTGCAAACAAAGTTATCAGTTGATTCGAAAGCTTTTTGTTTTTCTTGGCTTATTTCAGCAAAAATGCGCCAATCTGGCTTTGGTGGGGAAAATGCATTTCGTAACAGTTCCATCGCTTTTCCAAAATTATTTGCTTCACTTTTCACTCCTTGCCACCAGGATGAAGCGTATCCTTCTAGAAGTAATGGCAAGCTTATTAACGCCAGAGAATCGGATACATTTTCTGCTTCCTTATAGACCAAAATTGTGGCGATGAAGTCTTCTACTTTAGCGGTATTTCTTCCTCCACTAAAACGTGCACTACAGTTAGAGAACGTGTTTTTTGATTCTTGCCTACAATTTAAACCGCCTAGGAGTTCCAAAAATTGTCCTTGAGACAATGAATAATTAACTGGATTACTTCCAGAGTTTGAGGGTAAAGAGTTGTGTGCCGAGGTGTAGGTACTGTCTTCTTCACTTTGGGATTGAGCTAAGTTTTGAGACACACTACGCGTATTAGCAGACACTGGTTTTGGGCTTCGACGCATTTTGATTTATTTTTTTTACACCACAAAAAAAACACACATAAAATAAATAAGCAAATACCTTACCTCCAAAACAGGAATAGCTGGAGCTAATTTCTTCTAAAGTTTGTCTTCAGATTTTGATAAAATACTCCAATTTGGCTTTAGAATGTCTAGAGATTCCAAGGATTTTTTTCGTTGGGCGCCAATGTAGAGGATGGACTCTTGTTGAGTATTTGGGAAAAGGGTCAGCCAGACGATATCGTCCTTTCCGACCTCAGTTCCTGTTTTTTATTTGTTTTTTTATTTATATAATTCTGAGGCTTGAATGGACGTAATCGTCTTATTCGCCTTCAGAATTTATTGAATTATATTTTTTTTAAAAAATTATTGAAAAAATTTTATTTGTTGCTTTTTTTTTTAAAAGTTTTTTATTTGGCAAAACAAAATCAGTTTTCAAAATTAGAATCACAATTAAAATGACAATGAATAAAATTTAAAAATGTTTTTCCTTTTATAGGAAAAATTTGAATTGAATTTTTCAAAAGTAAAATACTATGTTTTTATGATTAAAAATAATTTTCAAAAACAAGTATTTTTAAAACAAGTAACAATTAATAATATAAAATAACTTAAATTAAAAGTCTCCGTTACAGTCATCGATTTCATTTAGTACAAAAGAATAATTTTCATTTTTGTCATAATTCTATTTTGCATAACAACTGATTTCTGATACATAATCGTATTGAAATTTTTCCACTTCAAAAATTTTAATTAAACCTCCTGCAAAAATGTACTTTTAAATCTATCACATTTTAATGAAAATTATCAGAAAAACTTATTTTTATAAGCGACATTTTTATTAACTTTTATCCTCTTTTTCTTTATACTACATTTTTAACAAAAATTCCTAGAAAAATATTTTTAACTACTTCATACTAAAAATTCAATGACAAAATGAATATGAATGAAACAGTTTTTTTCAACAGAAAACACTTTAATTAACATAAATTTTTACTAAGTGATTTTTAAAATGTCTATACCAAAAATTCTCTATAAAAATATATTTCAATACCAAACAATTTTCTTTAGTAAAATTTTAATACCAAAAATTGTTCTATAGAAAAATTTTTATACCAAAAAATTTTCTATAGAAAAATTTTTATACCAAAAAATTTTCTATAGAAAAATTTTTATACCAAAAAATTTTCTATAAAAAAATTTTTATACCAAAAAACTTTCTATTGAAAAATTTGAATACCAAAAAATTTTCCATAGAAAAATTTTTATACCAACAAATTTTCTATAGAAAAATTTGTATACCAAAAAAAATTTCTATAGAAGAATTTTTATATCAAAACATTTTCTATAGAAAAGTCTTTACACCAAAAAATTGTCTATAGAAAAATGTGTAAAAAAATTTTCTACAAAAAAATTTTTGGTATAAAAATTTTTCTATAGAAAAATTTATAAACCAAAAAATTTTCTATAGAAAAATGTTTATACCAAAAACCTTTCTTTAGAAAAATTCGTATTCCAAAAAGTTTTCTATAGAAAAATTTTATACAAAAAAGTTATTTATAGAAAAATTTTATACCAAAAAGTTTTCTTTAGAAACATTTTTATACCAAAAAATTTTCCATAGAAAAATTTTTGAACCAAAAAATTTTCTATAGAAACATTTTTATTTCAAAAAATTTTGAATAGAAAAATTTTTATACCAACAAATTTTCTATAGAAAAATGTTTATACCAACAAATTTTCTATAGAAAAATTTGTATGCCAAATTTTCTAAAGAAAAATTTCTATAGAAAAAATTTTATACCAAAAAATTTTCCATAGAAAAATTTTTATACCAAAAAATTTTTAGTTTTACAGAAAATTTTTTATAAAAAAAAATTTGTATAAAAACTTGTGTATAGAAAAATTTTTATACCAAAAAATTTTCTTTAGAAAAATTTGTATGCCAAATTTTCTATAGAAAAAATTTTATACCAAAAAATTTTCTATAGAAAATTTGTATAGCAAACAATTTTCTATAGAAAAATTTTTATACCAAAAAATTGTTTATAAAAAAAATTTGTATACCAAAAAATTTTCTATAGAAAAATTTTTATACCAAAAAATTTTCTTTAGAAAAATTTTTGTACCAAAAATTTTTATACCAAACATTTTTTTATAGAAAATTTTTTTTTTTTATAAAAAAAAAATTTTATACCAAAAAATTTTATACCAAAAAATTTTTTATAAAAAAATTTGTATACCAAACAATTTTCTATAGAAAATTTTGAATACCAAATAATTTTCTATAGAAAAATTTTATATACCAAAACATTTTCTATAGAAAATTTTTGATACGAAAAAATTTTTTATAGAAAAATTCTTATATGAAAACATTTTCTATAGAAAAATTTTTATACCAAAAAATTTTCTTTAGAAAAATTTTTGTACCAAGAAATTTTCTATAGAAAAATTTTTATACCAAAAATTTTCTATGGGAAAATTTGTATACCAAAAAATTTTTATTAGAAAAATTTTTATAAAAAAAAATTCCATAAAAATTTTTTTTTTTTATAAAAAAAATTTTTATACCAAAAAAATTTTTATGTATACCAAAAAATTTTCCATAGAAAAATTTTTATAAAAAAAAAAAATTCATAAAAAACATTTTTTTATAAAAAAAATTTTATACCAAAAAATTTTTTATAAAAAAAATTATATACCAAACAATTTTCTATAGAAAATTTTGTATACCAAATAATTTTCTATAGAAAAATTTTATATACCAAAACATTTTCTATAGAAAAATTTTGATACGAAAAAATTTTTTATAGAAAAATTCTTATACGAAAACATTTTCTATAGAAAAATTTTTATACCAAAAAATTTTCTTTCGAAAAATTTTTGTACCAAGAAATTTTCTATAGAAAAAATTTTATACCAAAAATTTTCTATGGGAAAATTTTTCATAGAAAAATTTTTATAAAAGAAAATTTCATAAAAAATTTTTTAAATTTTTTAATATTATATACCAAAACATTTTCTATAGAAAAATTTTGATACGGAAAATTTTTTTATAGAAAATTTCTTATACGAAAACATTTTCTATAGAAAAATTTTTATACCAAAAAATTTTTATACCAAACATTTTTTTATAGAAAAATTTTTCCACCAAAAATGTTTATACCAAACACTTTTCTTTAAAAAATTTTTATACCAAAAAATTTTTTATAGAAAAATTTTTATTAAAAAAAATTCTATCGAAAAAATTTTCTATAGAAAAATTTGTATATCAAAAAAATTTTTTTAAAAAATTTGTAAATCAAAAAAATTTACATAGAAAAAATTTTATACTAAAAAATTTTCTATATAAACATTTTTATACCAAAATATTTTCTATAGAAAATTTTTTACTAAAAAAATTTTCCATAGAAAAATTTTTACACCAAAAAGTTTTCTATTGAGAAAATTTATACCAAAAAATGTTCTATAGAAAAATTTTATACAAAAAATTTAAAAAAAAAAAATTTAAAAAAATTTTCTAGAAAAAAAATTTATACACCAAAAAATTTTCTACAAAAAAATTTCTCTATAAGTGATTTTTCAAGAAAATTCTAATTTGATTTACAAATTTTTTACATTTTATGTAAAAAACTCCACAACCGTTGACAATATGAAAAAATTGTCTTATATGATAAAATCAATGGAAAGACCTCTGCAAAAATCCTTAAATTTAGAAAAACATTTAAAAAAAATCGTTTTCATATAATTTTAAAATTTGCGTATTAGACTTTAAAGTAATATCTCTGGTTAACCCGTGTTGTTGTATAAATAATTAAAAACTTTTTGCTAAAGTAAAAAGTTTGATTTATCCCAGTGATTGAACTGACATCACTAGATAATTACGACCTATGACATAAGTCAACTCAAACTAATAAAATTTACTTCCCTCAAAACGCTATATATCCTAAACTAATAATCCGACAGCTGTCAAATTTGAAGGTTAAGGTTATATAAAGATTATATAGGTTTAACCATCTGCGACTGAAGTGGTTATGTAGCAAATTTGTATCAAGACTAAGTTTTGTTAAGAAACTCATTTTTTGATAAATCAAGATATCTATAACATGAAGTTTAACTCCGCTTACAAAACGGATCTTAAAAAATATAAATTTTAAATAAAAAAATTTAGATACCAAATATGACTTTCTATACAAATATTTTCATGTCATAAAAAATTCTATGGATTTTACTACTCCATCAGTCATCTAGTGTCAGCCCAACTGTCACATTAAGTTTTTATGATAAATACATATGTTGGTATTAAATACCTAAATTTAAGAATGAATTTTTGAATCTGTAGTAGTAGTTAGGGCCAAAAGCATTTATACTATCCTAATCTGTATTGTATATATCTTTTATAAATTATGTTATATAAAATTTTTACTGCAGACACCAAATTACACATATTTCTACCCATATGTTAGTTTAAGGAAATTTTTTAAATTTATTTGTCATTTTAATGCAAATTTCGTAAAATTTGGGAGAAATATTTTTCAATGACTATATTTTTACTAATGTTAACTGTTGTCTGTTGTTCGAATAAATTTTAAATTCTTTTATATTTTCATATTTATAAAACACATGTGAATAGCTTCAAAAATACATATTATTACAAAGGTATAAGTCAAAATTTAGAAATTTCTTAAAAAAGTACTACAAAACAACTATGCTTCCAATCTTAAACTTAGTAAAGAAAATTTACTGAAAACCACAAAATATGTAAATGTTAAATTTTGATTTATACTACTTTTAAAGTAAAAGCCATCTTTACTACAAAATATTATCCTTTCCTACATTTTTCTGTTGTTAAATACATTTACACCTTAGACATGTATACGATACGTATAATCGTATATTAAGATGGTTTTGCTTTATAATACTCGTATATTCATATTTACTGTTTTCCTAAAAATATGCAAATGATTCCAATTGCTTTTGTAGACTTATCCGACTTCCTCTATATCCTATTTACACTTATAATATAATACGTCAATTACGCCCTTGTATCAAATTTATATGCAAATCCATTTAAAACTGTTTGTTTTTTTTTTAATAAATGTTTTGTTAAAAATTTATTTTTGTTTAACTTTAAATTAATATTGACATCAAGGGTAAAAACAAAAAATACTAATGAAATATTAAAGATATTAAAAAAAAATATAACAAAAAATATCCCAAAACAAAATATTTTTTTATAAAAATTTTTAAACCAAAAATAAAATTTTCTAGAAAAATTGGAATACCAAACATTTATACCAAAAATTTCCGATAGAAAAAATTGTATAACAAACAAATTTTCAGTAGAAAATCTTGCTATAGAGAAAAATTTTTTTTTTCTATAGAAACATTTTTTAACGAAAAATTTTCTATAGAAAAATTTTTTTAACGAAAAATTTTCTATAGAAAAATTTTTTTAACGAAAAATTTTCTATAGAAAAATTTTTTTAACGAAAAATTTTCTATAGAAAAATTTTTTTAACGAAAAATTTTCTATAGAAAAATTTTTTTAACGAAAAATTTTCTATAGAAAAATTTTTTAACGAAAAATTTTCTATAGAAAAATTTTTTTAACGAAAAATTTTCTATAGAAAAATTTTTTTAACGAAAAATTTTCTATAGAAAAATTTTTTTAACGAAAAATTTTCTATAGGAAAATTTTTTTAACGAAAAATTTTCTATATAAAAAATTTTTTTAACGAAAAATTTTCTATAGAAAAATTTTTTTAACGAAAAATTTTCTATAGAAAAATTTTTTTAACGAAAAATTTTCTATAGAAAAATTTTTTTAACGAAAAATTTTCTATAGAAAAATTTTTTTAACGAAAAATTTTCTATAGAAAAATTTTTTTAACGAAAAATTTTCTATAGAAAAATTTTTTTAACGAAAAATTTTCTATAGAAAAATTTTTTTAACGAAAAATTTTCTATAGAAAAATTTTTTAACGAAAAATTTTCTATAGAAAAATAGAAAAATTTTTTTAACGAAAAATTTTCTATAGAAAAATTTTTTTAACGAAAAATTTTCTATAAAAAATTTTTTTTAACGAAAAATTTTCCATAAAAATTTTTTTTTAACGAAAAATTTTCTATAAAGAAACATTTTATAACAAAAAAGTTTCTATACAGAAATTGTTATCAAAAAATTTTCTATAAAAATAAATTTTTAAACGAAAAATTTGTTGTAGAAAAATTTTTAAATTAAAAAGTTTTCTATAGAAAAGTTTTTATAACAAAACTTTTTATAAAACAATTTTTGTAACGAAAATTTTGCTATAGAAAATATTTTGTTCAAAAAAATTGTTTATAGGAAATCTTTTCAAAAATGTCTTTGTTTTTATAGGAAATTTGTAAAAATTTCTTATTTTTATAGGCAATTATTCAAAAATTTCTTATTTTTATCGGAAATTTTTCAAAAATTTTCTATAGAAATATTTTTCTATAAAAAAAAATTTGTTACAAAAAATTTTCTATAAACAAATTTATAACGAAAAATTATTACTTAACTTTCCTATAGAAAAATGTTTGCACCAAAAAATTTGTTAAAACAGATGAAGTACAAAATTTAATGTTTTGAAAACCAACAAATTAAAGCGAAAATAAACTCCTGAAAAAAAATTGCAAAGACAACATTTTTCAGGTTTGTCTTTCCTTTAAAAATTGGACAAAAATTTCACTTAATTTTTTTTTTTTTTTTTTTTTTGACGAAAAAATTCTCTTTTAAAATTTTTATTACAAAAAAAATTGTTTGCTTTGTTTTATAATTTTCAGACCCAACCCTTTTTTGTTTACTTCACTTAATTATAGACCCCTTTAATCACTAAATAAAACATAATTAAAATTTCCATTTTATAAAACCAATCAATTTTTTTTACATAAATATTTTCTTTTATTTTAAAACAAAGTCAGAGTAAACAAAAAGTTTCTGTACTGAAAATAATTCACAAGACAAAAAAATTGAAGGTCTTAACACAAAAATCAAGAAAATAAAAACCGATTTTTAAATTGGCACAATTTTTGGCAGATAATTCTATAAACTTTAAATTTCTAATATTTCAATGGTCTCCCTTTCTAAACTAAAAATTTGAAGTTATTACATTCTTGCCTCAAAGTCTGTTTATGTATCGGCTTACAAAAAGTTACTCAGGTAAAGAAAACAAATGCATACATAACATATGCACGATTAAAATTGAAAGGGAGATTTGTCCTATGAATCAAGTGAAAAATAATGAAAACTCTTGAAAAATAATCGTTTAAGTTTATTATACCCTACACCACCATAGGTGGGACTTAATGAAATGAAAATCATAAAACCACTAGTAAATACTAACAATTTTGTCTTAAGATTTTTCAGAAAAGATCGTATTGTTCTTCTTCTGTTATCCTTGAGCATAGGTCCAAAAAATCGTAGTGTAAACTTAAAATAAATTACTAAATTTGAAGAATAACTACCTAATTTGACCCTAGTTTCTATACCAGATCCAATGATAGAAATGGCTTAAATGTATATAAGTCTCAAAAAAGCTTTGTATGATAAGAAACGTATTTAATATATAATATAGTATATCCACGCATTATATAAATCTTTCCTTAATTTGTTGACTATTTGATTACGTTTTATCTTGTGATGATGGGTTTCATAAAGTCGGACTTGACCGATTACAATATTTTCTTACTTGTTTTTTAAGTGTCCTTGTTTCTTTTATATGACAAAGACCTGAAAGATTAATCACTTTATTTACATTAAACTCTACAGAAGAAATGTATAAATAAAGACAAAAGGGATCTATACAATTTTGCATTACAAAAAACATCATACAGAATTTAGAAATGATATCATTTAACCCTCACAAGACCTAAAGCTAAAAATAACTTTCAAAATTGTTTACGAAATCGAATATTTTTCAAAATACAATTTTTGTAAATTCTCCCAATAACATCTCTTAACAAATCTTCTAAATTTTAACCATTTCGGTTGTGGTAGGCGTGAAAGGGTTAATACTTTTTTCTACACATATTCTTGTTCGCGATATATTGATAATTTCTATTTATACTTTTCTCTTGCAAAAGAAAAAAAATATTTACAAAAAATACACAGAAGAAAAAAGAATTTCTATTGTAACAGAAGTTCTGGTGCATTGGAATCCAAAGCGAATCTATCTTTAATACCTGGATAAATTTATACTTTTTTCATAGTTATATCAATACACGCAAAAAACTGAAGGGAAAAATATCTATGTATTTTTTAAGTATTTAAAGCAAAAAAAGCAACACAAAAACTAATCCATTTCAAAAGAAAGAATTTAACATTTTTTTCCATAAACAATTTTAAAAAAATTTTCTCAAGAATACTTTTTATACCAAAGAAATTTTAAAAAATTTCCTAAAAAACATAAGAAATTTTTGAAAAATTTACTATAGAAATAAAAAGTTTTTGAAAAATTCCCTATAAAAATAAGAAATTTTTAAAAATGTTCCTATAAAAATAAGAAACTTTTAAAAAATTTCATGTACAACTTAGAAATTTTTGAAACATTTCTAATAAAAAAAATACATTTTTTAAAATTTCCTATAAAAATAAGAAATTTTTGAAAAATTTCCTATACAAATAAGAAATTTTAGAAAAATTTCCTACAAAAATAAAAAATTTTGAAACATTTTCTGTCAAAATAAGAAATTTTTGAAAAAGTTCCTATAAAAATAGGAAATTTTTGAAAAATTTCTTACAAAAATCAGAAATTTTTGAAAATTTTTTTAAAAAAATCAGAAATTTTTGAAAAATTTCCTATAAAAATCAGAAATTTTTGAAAAATTTCCTATAAAAATGAGAAATTTTTGAAAAAGTTTTGTATAAAAATTAAAAATTTTTTACAAAAAAAGAAATTTTGTAAAATTTTTCTACAAACACAAAAAATTGTTTAAAAATTTCTTATCAAAATAAGAAATTTAAAAAAAATTTTATAAAAATAAATTATTTTTAAAAATTTTCTAGTAAAATAAGACATTTTTGAAAAATTTCCTATAAAACTAAAAAAATTTTTAAAAATTTCCAATAAAAATAAAAAATTTTGAAAAAATACCTATAAAAATAAGAAAATTTTGAAAAATTTTCTCTAAAAATACGAAATTTTTTATGAAAATAAGAAACTTTTGAAAAGTTTCTATAAATATAAGAAATTTTTAAAAAATTTCCTAAAAAATAAGAAATTTTTGAAAAATTTCCTATAAAACTAAGAAATTTTTGAAAAATATTCTATAAAAATAAGAAAATTTTGAAAAATTTCCTATAAAAGTATGAAATTTTTGAAAAATTTCCTATAAAAGTACGAAATTTTTGAAAAAATTCCTATAAAAATAGGAAATTTTTGAAAAATTTAATATAAATATAAGAAGTTTTTGAAGAACTTCCTATAAAAAAAGACATTTTTGAAAAATTTCATATAAAAATAAAACATTTTTGAAACATTTCCTATGAAAATTAGAAATTTTTTAAAAATTTCCTTTAAAAATAAGAAATTTTTTAAAATTTCAAAAAAAAAAAGAAATTTTTTAAAAATTTTTTATAAAAATAAGACATTTTTAAAAAATTTCAGCAAAAAAATAAATCTTAGAAAAATTTCCTATAAAAATAAGAAATTTTTAAAAAATTACTTTAAGAATGAGAAATTTTTAAAAAATTTCCCATAAAAATAAGACGTTTTTGAAAAATTTCCTATCAAAATAGGAAAATTTTTGAAAAATTTCATATAAAAAAAATTTTTTTCTTATTTTTAAAGGAAATTATCCAAGTTTTTAAATTTTAAATCATTGTTTTTAGAATTACTTGTAAAATTTTTTTTAAATTTCTTATTTTGAAACAAAAAATTCTTAAATTTTTCAAAAAATTAATATTTTTGCAGGAAGTTTTTCAAAAACTTACTATTTTTATAGAAAATTTATCAAAAAGTTGCTATTTTTATAGAAAATTTTTTTTACTATTTCTATAAGAAATTTTTAAGAAACTTTTATATTTTTCTAGGAAATTTTTCAAAATTTTCTTTTTTTTATGGAAAATTTTTCAAAAATTACATACTTAGAAAAATTTCCTATTTTGATAGCAAATTTTTCTAAAATTTCTTATTTTTATAGGAAATTTTTAAAAAATTTCTTATTTTTATAGGAAAATTTTCAAAAACTTCTTATTTTTATAGGAAAAATTTCAAAAACTTCTTATTTTTATAAAAAAATTTTCAAAAATTTCTTATTTTGATAGGAAATTTCTCAACAATTTCTTTTTATAGGAAATGTTTCAAAAAACTTGTAGGAAATTTTTCAAAAACTTCTTATTTTTATAGGAAATTTCTCAAATTTTTTTTTTTTTATTTTTATAGGAATTTTTTCAAAAACTTCTATTTTTTTAGAAAGTTTGTCAAAAAATTCTTATTTTTGTGGGAAATTAAAAAAAAAACAGTTTTTTAGGAAATTTTTCAAAAATTTCTTATTTTTATTAGAAATTTTTCAAAAATTTGGTATAAAATATTTCAAAAATTTTTTATTTTTGTAGAAAAAATTTAAAAAAATTCAAAATTTTATAAGGAAATTTTACAAAAATTTTTGTTTTTTATAGGAAAATTTTCTAAAATTTCTTATTTTTATAGGAAATTTTTGTAAAAATGTCTTATTTTTATAGGAAATTTTTTTTAAATTTTTTATTTTTATAGGAAATTTTCAAAAATTTCTTCTTTTTATATGATATTTTTCAAAAATTTCTTATTTTTATAGAAAAATTTTCAAAAATTTCTTATTTTTATAGGAAAATTTTCAAAAATTTATTTTTTTTGAGCTAATCTAATGTTTATTCTATACTATCGCATAACATTTTGTTTATTGATTAATATCCTTTTTGTACTATTTTATTGGATTTTTGTTAGTCATTTTTTGCTACAATATTTTTGCTCAGTTGAAATAGTTGAAACTAAAAATAGAATTTTTTTAACTTGTTTAAAAATAGTTTTCAAGAATTTCCCAGTTAACCAAAATAAAAAGCTAAAAGCATTTGTAAAAATATAAAAAAGAATTATAAATAGGTTTATTGCTAAATTGCATCTTTAGATTTAAACTGCCTTCAATTTGTGGGCTTGAGGCAAGGGTTCCTAACTTTAAGACGATCTAGAGAAAATCGCTAAAATTCTGATCCGATAAATACTTAATTTTTTTCGATTTTTATTTTCTTTGTAGGCAAAGTGTGTTAGAGGCCCCGTGTAAATTTTATTTCATTTGATTTTATAAAAGTATCATCTAAACCAGGCACGCATACAATGTATGAATATATAACTTTTAAATCCCTGACTTAACGTTTGACATTTTAATAGACATCTAAAAAATTCTTTATATTAATGTTGGTAAATGTGTCATACAACCTTTAAAACAAATACATACATATGTATTGTATGTACATATGTGTGCAAAAATATTCAGGTGTACATCAAAATATAAACATATCTGTATGTAAATACATACATACAAAATGTGTATGTAGGTAAACAAACTCCTCAACAAAATTTACACTTCATGGCGTATGATTGATGTTTGATTTTAAATATTAAACATACTCATTACTCATACGCTCAAGGCAATTTAGGTATATTTTTCCTAGTGATTCAAGGCAGAACTTAAATTTCAACTTGATTACCTTCAAAAAATGTTAAAACAACATCATTATTTGTTAATATTTATTAAATTCCTAAAATTTCAGAGTAAAAAGCTCCACATAAAAGTATTTGTTTATTTTCTAAATGAATAATTCAATTGTTTTCAGTCATTTTTTTAAATTAACTTTATGAAATGAATTTTAAATATATGAACCTTTTCCAAAAAAATCCCTAGTAAAATTTATCAAGTCATCATACCCTCACCTTTTTTGCTCTAAAGACCCCGAAAAAAATTCTAAAATGTTTTTTGTGTTTAACACAAAAAACACAAGATTTTTTGATTAATTGACAATAAACTGACATGAACATTTAAGAGCCAGCCTGGGTACATAATTTTGACAGACAGATCGAAATAGAGTGAGAAAAAGTAAAATGTTTTACATTTTTTTCACAGATTTCTCTTTTGTACATTATTAGTTTTGCTTTTGCAAAGTCGCCGCCGGATACGAAAGGTAGGGGATCATGTTTCTATATTGATGAGTTTTATGACAAAACTAAAAAACCAAGCACAGACGGGCAATGAATTAGTTCTTTTTCATACAGAAAATGATAAATAGAAAAAGGTTTCATTTCAGTTTTTTTTTTTTCAAAAACAATTTATTTTCTAAATGACCAACAACATTAAAATAAATGTGTTGTCGAGAATTTTGGGTTAAACAAAGAAAACAGAACGAAAAAGAAAAATATGTTAAATAAACACATTTTGTAGTCCCTTTGGATTAAAATGAAAGTAGACAAAAAAAGGTTGTGCAGCAATTACCAAATTTGGGATTAAAATAAAAATAAAATTTAAATATTATGTAAATATTTTACAAAAATTTAAATTGCTTAATATTTTGGGTTTACACACAAAAGAAATAGAGTTTTAATTGAGCTTAGGGCAAATTTGTTGGATTTGCTAAAATTGAAAAAAAAAGAAATTTGAGAAAATAAGTCAAAAAATAAGCAATTTAAATTTAAGAACAAAAAAATTGCCAAAAGCAAATGCCAAGATAAAATTTCAAAAATTTTCTATTTTTAAAAGAAACTTTTCAAAAACTTTATATTTTTATAGGAAGTTTTTTAAAAATGTATAATTTTTATAGGAAATTTTTCAAAAATTTTCTATTTTTATAGGAAATTTTTCAAAAATTTTCTATTTTTATAGGAAATTTTTCAAAAATTTTCTATTTTTATAGGAAATTTTTCAAAAATTTTCTATTTTTATAGGAAATTTTTCAAAAATTTCCTACTTTTATAGGAAATTTTTCAAAAATTTTCTATTTTTATAGGAAATTTTTCAAAAATTTTCTATTTTTATAGGAAATTTTTCAAAAATTTTCTATTTTTAAAGGAAAATTTTCAAAAATTTCCTATTTTTAAAGGAAAATTTTCAAAAATTTCCTATTTTTATAGGAAATTTTTCAAAAATTTTCTATTTTTATAGGAAATTTTTCAAAAATTTTCTATTTTTATAGGAAATTTTTCAAAAATTTCCTATTTTTATAGGAAATTTTTCAAAAATTTCCTATTTTTATAGGAAATTTTTCAAAAATTTTCTATTTTTATAGGAATTTTTTCAAAAATTTTCTATTTTTATAGGAAATTTTTCAAAAAATTTCTATTAAAAATAGGAAATTTTTCAAAAATTTTCTATTTTTATAGGAAATTTTTCAAAAATTTTCTATTTTTATAGGAAATTTTTCAAAAATTTTCTATTTTTATAGGAAATTTTTCAAAAATTTTCTATTTTTATAGGAAATTTTTCAAAAATTTTCTATTTTTATAGGAAATTTTTCAAAAATTTTCTATTTTTATAGGAAATTTTTCAAAAATTTTCTATTTTTATAGGAAATTTTTTAAAAATTTTCTATTTTTATAGGAAATTTTTTAAAAATTTTCTATTTTTATAGGAAATTTTTCAAAAATTTTCTATTTTTATAGGAAATTTTTCAAAAATTTCCTACTTTTATAGGAAATTTTTCAAAAATTTTCTATTTTTATAGGAAATTTTTCAAAAATTTTCTATTTTTATAGGAAATTTTTCAAAAATTTTCTATTTTTAAAGGAAATTTTTCAAAAATTTCCTATTTTTAAAGGAAATTTTTCAAAAATTTCCTATTTTTATAGGAAATTTTTCAAAAATTTTCTATTTTTATAGGAAATTTTTCAAAAATTTTCTATTTTTATAGGAAATTTTTCAAAAATTTCCAATTTTTATAGGAAATTTTTCAAAAATTTCCTATTTTTATAGGAAATTTTTCAAAAATTTCCTATTTTTATAGGAAATTTTTCAAAAATTTCCTATTTTTATAGGAAATTTTTCAAAAATTTCCTATTTTTATAGGAAATTTTTCAAAAATTTCCTATTTTTATAGGAAATTTTTCAAAAATTTCCTATTTTTATAGGAAATTTTTCAAAAATTTCCTATTTTTATAGGAAATTTTTCTAAGATTTTCTATTTTTATAGGAAATTTTTTAAATTTTTTTTATTTTTATAGGAAATTTTTCAAAAATTTTCTCTTTTTATAAGAAATTTTTCAAAAATTTTCTATTTTTATAGGAAATTTTTCAAAAATTTTCTATTTTTATAGGAAATTTTTCAAAAATTTTCTATTTTTATAGGAAATTTTTCAAAAATTTTCTATTTTTATAGGAAATTTTTCAAAAATTTTCTATTTTTATAGGAAATTTTTCAAAAATTTTCTATTTTTATAGGAAATTTTTCAAAAATTTTCTATTTTTATAGGAAATTTTTCAAAAATTTTCTATTTTTATAGGAAATTTTTCAAAAATTTTCTATTTTTATAGGAAATTTTTCAAAAATTTTCTATTTTTATAGGAAATTTTTCAAAAATTTTCTATTTTTATAGGAAATTTTTCAAAAATTTTCTATTTTTATAGGAAATTTTTCAAAAATTTTCTATTTTTATAGGAAATTTTTCAAAAATTTTCTATTTTTAAAGGAAATTTTTCAAAAATTTTCTATTTTTATAGGAAATTTTTCAAAAATTTTCTATTTTTATAGGAAATTTTTTAAAAATTTTCTATTTTTAAAGGAAATTTTTCAGAAATTTTTTATTTTTTTGGGAAAATTTTCAAAAATTTTCTATTTTTATAGGAAATCTTTCAAAAATTTCCTATTTTTATAGGAAAAATATTATAAAATATATTTTTTAAGAAAATTTTCTATTTTGAAAAAAAAAATTTTAAATGTTTGTATTTTTATTTTTTCAAAAACTTTCCATTCAATTTTCATTTCAATTTCTTATTTTTAAAGAAAATTTCTCAAAAATTTCTTATTTTTATAGAAAATTTTTCAAAATTTTCCTATTTTTATAGGAAATTTTTCAAAAATTTCTTATTTTTATAGGAAATTTTTCAAAAATTTATTATTTTTATAGGAAATTTTTCAAAAATTTGTTATTTTTATTGGACATTTTTTAAAAGTTTTTTATGTTTATAGGAAATTTTTAAAAAATTTTTTATTTTTATATTAAAATCTTCAAAAGTTTTATGTTTTTATAGGAAATTTTTGAAAATGTCTTATTTTTATAGGAAATTTTTTTAAAATTTCTTTAATTTTATATTAAAATTTCAAAAATTTCTTATTTTCATACGAAATTTTTAAAAATTTTTCTATTTTTATGAGAAATTTTTAAATAATTGTCTATTTTTATAGAAAATTTTCCAAAAATTTCTAATTTTTTTTAGAAATTTTTTCAAAAATTTCTTATTTTTTTAGAAATTTTTTAAAAGTTTCTTATGTTTAAAGGAAATTTTTTAAAAATTCGTTATTTTTATAGTAAATTTTTTAAAAATTTCGTATTTTTTTTAAGAAATTTTTCAAAAGTTTGTTGTTTTTTTAAGAAATTTTTCAAAAATTTGTTATTTTTTTAAGAAAATTTTCATTTCAACCTACTTTTTTGGACAGTCCAATTTCTTATATCAGCAAATCATATCTTCCTGTTTCAAAAGTAAAAATTTTTCTAAAAAGATTTTCGACATAAGGTAACAAGTTTTATAGGTCGTGGGAATATCCTACATGTTGTCACGTTTGCTCTGGAAAATATAAAATTTTCCTGTTTCCAAAAAAACAAACAACTACAAGTAATTTCCGTTTACTTTAGGTAGAAGTCCAAATGTGTAAATACTCGTCTGTATGACTTTATTTAGTTGATATATTA
The DNA here is from genome assembly GCA_933228675.1 of Stomorhina lunata. Classification (NCBI taxonomy): domain Eukaryota; kingdom Metazoa; phylum Arthropoda; class Insecta; order Diptera; family Rhiniidae; genus Stomorhina; species Stomorhina lunata. Next base: position 141,155,452 of record OW121740.1, on the reverse strand, counting down.
TTAGACTTATCCATTTATCTTTTGACTTTTCAAACAAAACTTAAATGAACTTTAATAATAAATTTTGGTAAAATTCCAGCTAAATTTAGCTAAATTCGTTAGTTTGACTTTTAGTTTATTAAAATACCTAAATCATGTTTATTTCGTAAAACATTTTCCCTATCTTATATTTTTGTAGTTAAGTAGAAATTTATGTTTATTTTATGCATGTGACATTTTTGTCGCCTGCCTAAATTAAGTCTATCGGCAGGTCTGCCTGTCTCTCAAATATGTATATGTTATTTTCTAGATATTTCATTTTAGTGTTTAAAGGGCGTTTTATGTTGTTAGTGTGCATTTGACATTACAAACAAAATCACACTTGTTAAGAATCAAGAAATTAAGTGATAAAGTTTACACTTACATAAAGTTTAATTTTCATAAAGTTTTTTGAATAAACTCAACATTAAAATATTTTTATAATTCTAGAATATATAATAGCTCTTCCTCTTTTATCACTCAATTCCACAAACCCACAATCGATTAAAGTCAGGTATTAAATGAAGCTAAATTTTTTATATGAAATGGCAAAATCTCAAAAAAAAATGTCCTTAAATAAAAGAAAATTAATTTTTATATTTTTTCTTGCACATTAATCTTATAAATTAAATTTGGGACAGAAAGACAAAAACAAAGAATAACCAAAAACATTTTATGCCTTTCGCACATAAAAAAATATTTAATCTCCAACTCATCAATAACTTTTTCTAAAACAAAAAACTAATCCAAAAAGTTAATTTATCCAATAAAGTAGCACAAAAGGGAAGACAAATGTTAAGGGAACCTTTTCTATTTACGATAAAGTTATTAATGATTTATTTGCTGAAATAAAAATCCTTCATAAAAGAAAAAGGTCTAAAACGAAGAAAGATTCAATGAAATTGATTCATTAAACATTAAAAAAATTCCTATAAAAAAAAAATAGTTTCCTCTAAAAATAAGAAATTTTTTAAAAATTATTTGTAAAAATACGAAATTTTTAAACAAATTTTCTTAAAAAATAAATTTTTTTTTCTAAAAATTTCCTATAAAACAAGAAATTTTTGAAAAATTCTCATGAAAAATTTTCTATAAAAATTTACTGTAAAAATGAAAAATTTTTGGAAATTTTCCCATTATATAAATATTAAGAGAAATTTTTGGAAATTTTCCAATAACAAGAAATTTTTTAAAATTCTGTAAAATTTCTATAAAAATGAAAATTTTTTAAAAAATGTTGTATAAAAATAAGACTTTTTTATAAATTTCCTACGCAAATGAGAAATTTTTTAAAAATTTCTTATAAAATTAAGAAATTTTTTAAAGTTTTTCTATATAAAAACAAAAAGTTTTTTGAAAATTTTCCAAAAAAAATAAAAATAAATGAAAAATTTTGTATAAAAATAAGAAATTTTTTTAAAACTTCCTATAAACATTTTTAAAAAATTTTATATAAAAATAAGAAACTATCGTTTTCAGAACATTTTTCAAAATTTCCTACAAAAAAAAATTCTATAAAAATATACGATTTTTAAAAAATTTCCTATAAAAAGGAAATTTTTAAATAAGAAATTTTTTAAAAGTTTCCTTTAAAAACTAGATATTCTTTAAAAACTTACTAAAAAAAATAAGAAATTTTTGAAAAATTTTCTATGAATATAAGAAATTTTTTAAAAATTTGCTATAAAAATTACATTTTTTTAAATTTCCTATAAAAGTAAAAAAAAGTTTGACAACTTCCTATAAAAATATGAAATTTTTGTAAAAAATTTTATAAAAAAATTTCCAAGAAGAAAAAATGTTGAAAAATTTCTATAACAATAAGAAATATTTGAAAAATTTCTTGAAGAAAATCACATATTTTTGGAAATTTTCCTGTAAAAATATTAAATTTTTAAAAATTTTCGCTAAAAATAAGAAATTTTTGAAAAATTTCTCATAAAAATAAGAAATTTTTAAAAAAATTCTTATAAAAATTAGAAATTTTTCAAAAAATTTCCCACACAAATAAGAAGTTTTTGAAAAATTTCTTATAAAAATTAGAAATTAAAAAAAAAATCTCATAAAAAAAATAAATTTTTTAAAAATTTCTCATATAATTAGGAAACTTTTGAAAAATTTCTTATTAAAAAAAGAAATTAAAAAAAAATTCCTATAAAAATAAGAAATTTTTGAAATAAATTTCCTATAAAAATAAGAAATTTTTGAAAAATTTTCTATAAAAATACGAAATTTTTGAAAATTTTCTTATAAAAATTAAAAATTTTTGAAAAATTTTTCATAAAAATAAGAAATTTTTGAAATTCCTTAAAAAAAAACAAATTCTTGGAAAATTTCCTATAAGAATAAGAACTTTAAAAAAAAAATCCTATAGAGATAAGAAATTTTTGAAAAAATTTCCTATAAAAAAAAAAAAATAAATTTTTTTATAAAAATAAAAAATTTTTGAAATAAGAAAGTTTTGAAAAATTTCTCATAAAATTAAGTAATTTAAAAAAAAATCTCATTAAAATAAGAAATTTTTCTTATAAAAATAAGAAATTTTTGAAAAAATTCTTACAAAAATAAGAAATTTTTAAAAATTTTCCCATAAAAATAAAAAAAAGTGAATGTTTTCTGATAAAAATAAGAAACTTTAAAAAAATTTCTTATAAAATAAGAAATTTTTGAAAAATTTCTTACAATAATTAGAAATTTTTGAAAAATTTCTCATAAAAATAAAAAATTTTTGTAAAATTTCTTACAAAAATAAGCACTTTTTGAACAAAAATTTTATAAAGATAAGAAATTTTTGAAAGTTTCTTATAAAAATAAGAAATTTTTGAAAATTTTCTTGTAAAAATAAGAAGTTTTTGAAAAATTTCTTTAAAAAATAAGAAATCTTTGTAAATTTTTCATAAAAATTATAATTTTTTGTTAAATTTCTCATAAAAATAAAAATTTTTTGTACAATTTCTCATAAAAATAAGAATATTTTGAAAAATTTCTTATAAAGATAAGAAATTTTTCAAAAGTTTCAAATCAAAATAAGAAATTTTTGAAAAATTTCCTATAAAAATGAGAAATAATTGTTTGTCTATAAAAATAAGACATATTTTAAAAATTTCTTTTAAAAATATGGAATTTTTTAAAAATTTCCTATAATAAGACATTTTTTAAAAAATTTCATATAAAAATTATTGAAAAAATTCCTATAAAAATAAGAAAATTTTGTGAAAAACTTTCGATAAATATAACAAATTTTTTTAAAAAATTTCTATAAAAATAAGAAATTTTCAAAATTTTTCCTATAAAAATAGGAAATTTTTTAAAAATTTCCTATAAAAGTAAGAAATTTTTTAAAAATTTCCTATGAAAATAGGAAATTTTTGAAAATTTTCCTATAAAAGATATATTTCCTATATAAGATATTTTCAAAAAGTTCCTTTAAAAATATGAAATTTTAAAAGAAAAAATAGAAATTTTTGAAAAATTTCTTAAAAGAATAAGAAATTGAAAAAAATATTTTCAAAAAATTTGAAAATTTCTTTAAAAAATAATAATTTTTTTTAAAGATTTCTTAAAAATTTAAATTTTTGATGAAAAAGTAAGAACAAAAAATTTTTGAAAAGTTTCCCATAAAAATAAAAAAAAAATCTTATAAAAATAAAAACATTTTGGATAATTTCCTATAAAAGTAAGAAATTTTTGAAAAATTTCCTAAAAAAAAACTAAGAAATTTTTCTATAAAAATAAGAAATTTTTGAAAAATTTCCTAAAAAAACTAAGAAATTTTTCTATAAAAATAAGAAATTTTTGAAAAATTTCCTAAAAAAATAAATTTTTGGAAATTTTCCTACAAAAATAAGAAATTTTTGAATTTTTTTTTTTTTATCAAAATAAGAAATTTTAGAAAATTTTCCTAAAAAAACTAAGAAATTTTTGACAAATTTTCTATAAAAATACAATTTTTTTTTTTAAATTCATGAAAATAGAAAAATTTGTTGATTTTTTAAAAAAATTTATAAATATTTTCATATTAAATAAGTCTTAATAAATTTAAACATTTAAGATATGCTCGAACATATGTGAGTTTTCATCACTTTCCATCGATTTCATATCTTAATGATGCACTTTTGTTAGTTTGCTTAGAAACAATTAAGATGTTATTTGCTAATCCCATAAAAACTGCTAACAATGTCATACTTAAACGTGACACGAGTACTTGAATATTGAACATAAAAATTCAATTCAAAATTCATTCCATCGTAGGAAACACTCACCCATACTCATGCATTTCTCAAGCATAATTCACTTCATTCGTCGTTACTGCAAGTAGTAAAACGCAATGACAGTAAAATGTACAAGTAAATGATTTGATTTGTTAACTAGATTTAGATTTTGCTCATATGACAAGGATTTTCTTTCTTATCTTTTTCAAATCTTTACTTTCCGCCCCGGCTACCCCTTCATCATGACTTAATTATTTCTTAGACTGCTTTTGTTTTTGTCAACTTTTTCTTCTCGTTTCCTTTTCGCTTTCGTATGAATAAAAAAAAATTATGGATGTTAGATAAAAACACACATACACTTGTACACAATTATAATTTATTATTTCTTACTCATTTTGATTACTGCTATAATCGAAAGGAATTTCCCTTAACTGATATTGAATTTATAATCATGAATATGTTATAATGAAGAGCCATTGATTTGGTGTTGAAGATAAGGTCTAGCGGAAGGATACGAATAAGGTCGAACTTTTCAAATGTTAGCTAAAAATTCTTTTAAATATATGAAAATATATATTTACAATAAATGTGGCCATGAAAACTAAAACTTGTCATTTCACTAAAAATTTGTATGGTTTGAAAGAAAGTCTTTCAATATTTTTTAATTTTGAAAAATGTTTTATTTTTATAAGAAATTTTAAAAAATTTCTTATTTTATAGGAAACTCTTAAAAAATTTCTTATTTTTTTAAGAAATTTTTATGATATTTTTAAAAAATTATATTTTTTTAGAAAACTTTTTAAAATTTCTTAATATTATAACAAAATTTTTCAAAAATTGATAATTGATTTTCGATATTGATAAAATTTCTCGATATCGATAAAATTTCTTAGAAAATTTTTCGATGTCGACAAAATTTCTTAGAAATTTTTCGATATCGATAAAATTTCTTAGAAAATTGTTCGATATCGATAAAATGTCTTAGAAAAATTTCTCATATCGCTAAATTTTTTTAGAAAAATTTTCGATATTGTTTTAATTTCTTAGAAAATTTTTCGATATCGATAAAATTTTTAAGAAAATTGGTCCATAACAATAAAATATCTTAGAAAATTATTCGATATCGATAAAATCTCTTAGAAAATTTTTCCATATCGATAAAATTTCTTGGAAAATTTTTCGATATCGATAAAATTTCTTAGAAAATTTTCAGATATCAATAAAATTTCTTAGAAAATTATTCGATATCGATAAAATTTCTTAGAAAATTTTTCGATATCAATAAAATTTCCTAGAAATTTTTTCGATATCAATAAAATTTCTTAAAAAAATTTTCGATATCGGTAAAATTTCTTAGAAAATTTTTCGATATAGATAAAATTTCTTAGAAGATTTTCTGATGTCGCTTAAATTTCTTAGAAAATTTGACGATATCTATAAAATTTCTTAGAAAAATTTTCGATATTGATAAAATATCTTAGAAAATTTTCCGATATCGACAAAATTTCTAAGAAAATTTTTCGATATCGATAAAATTTCTTAGAAAATTTTTCGATATCAAAAAAATTTCTTAGAAAATTTTTCGATATCGATGAAATTAATTAGAAAATTTTTCGATATCGATAAAATTCCTTAGAAAATTATTCGATATCGTTTAAATTTCATAGAAAATTTTTCGATATATATTACATTTTTTGGAAAAATTTTCAAAATCGATTAAATTTCTTAGAAAATATTTCAAAATCTTACAAAATTTCTCAAAATCGATTAAGTTTCTTAGAAAATTTTTCAATATCCATAAAATTTATTAGAAAATTTTTCGATATCTATAAAATAACTTAGAACATTTTTCAATATCTATTAAATTTTTTAGAAAAATTTTCAAAATCAATTAAATTTCTTAGAAAATTTTTCAAAATTGATTAGAAAATTTAGAAAGTTTTTCAAAATCGATAAAATTTCTAAGAAAATTTTTCGATATCATTTAAATTTCTTAGAAAATTCGTTCATAACGATAAAATATCTTCAAAAATTTTCTGATATCGATAAAATTTCTTTGACAATTTTCCGATATCGTTTAAATTTCTTAGAAAACTTTTCGATATCGATAAAATATTTATAAAAATTCTTAAACAAATTTTTGATATCGTTTAAATTTCTTAGAAAATTTTTCGATATCTATACAATTTCTTAGAAAGTTTTTTGATATCGATAAAATTTCTTAAAAAATTTTTGGATATCGATAAAATTTCTATGCAAATTTTTCGATATCGATAAAATTTCTTAGAAGATTTTTCGATATCGATAAAATTTCTTACAAAATTTTTCGATATCCATAAAATTTCTTAGAAAATTTTTCGATATCGATATAATTTCTTAGAAAATTTTCGATATCGATAAAATTTCTTAGAAAATTTTTCGATATCTATAAAATTTCTTAGAAAATTTTCCGATATCGATAAAATTTCTTAGAAAATTTTTCGATATCAATAAAATTTCTTCGAAAATTTTCTAATATTTAAATTTCTTAGAAAATTTTTCGATATCTATTAAATTTTTTAGAAAATTTTTCGATATCGTTTAAATTTCTTAGAAAATTTTTTGATATCAATAAAATTTAAAAAAAAAAACTTTTCGATATCGTTTAAATTTCTTAGAAAATTTTTCGATATAATTTAAAGTTTCAAGAAAGCAACATTGTATATATTTGCTTTAATCTTATTCATTTTTAATGATTATTATTCAAAATATTCTGATATTGATAACGAAGACAATGATGACTATGACTTTGACATCAAATTCTTTTGTAGGTTGATTGTTGAGCAATTCAGAAGCGACACCCAATTGATTGTGGGCCAGTGTTCAGTTATTGATATTGATTCGATAATTGCTCATTCATAGCAGCCAGAAACACTTAAAATAACCTTAGAGGACAGCACACAAAATAAAAGAAATATAAAGTGCTTTATTCATGAAAATCTTTATATATTTAAACACTTGTATAGTTAGCTTTAAGAGGATTTTTTTTTTTGCTATTGTTTTTTTTTGTGTTGAATATTTTCCCTCTTATTTATTTCAAGAATATTTTTATATGCCAGGGTCACACCCTCAATCACACAGTCTTAGTTACAGATGAAAATTCCTTAAAACCCAGATCTTTGACAATTCTATGAATTCTATGAATATTGTGGAAGATAAATGAATGAAGCATATTTAATGCTGTTGTCTTAGTATAAGTTAGTATCCTTGAATATTAGCAGCAGAGTTTTTTCATCCTGTTCATTACCTCCACCATCATCATCGCCAGCATCGTCATCATCATAGTCATTGTCGTATTCATTACCATTGACACAACATCTCGAAAATCATTTAAGTACTTGTCTGTTCGAAATTGAATATTCTCAATAGTCTAGAGTGGATTCATTGATTCAGTCACTCGTTGTTGCTCAAAAACAAAAGTATGTTACTTTCTTTTTCTTTCGATGCTTAAGTTTGTGTGAGTACAGAACTAGGACTAAATGAATGGATGAATGAGTAATTGTTTGCAATTCAAACATATATCATTATCACAGTATTTGAAAGACATCAGGACAGGACACCCACATGATTTACACTGAGATACAGAATGAAGAAAATTATAATAAGAACCCAACAGACTAAACATCTAATGAATAAAAATCTTTACGAAATATATAAAGTTATTGACATATAAAATTTGTTTACGGAAACAAATCGACATCGATAAAATCTAATAAAAAAAATTTCTATAAATTATATCGATATCAAAAAATTGTCTATAAGATTCCTTCGACATCGAAAAATTTTCTATGACATTTTATCGATTTTTCAAAATTTTCTATGAAATATTCTCGATACCGAAAAATTTTTACTGAAATTATAGGAAATTCTTTAAAAATTTCTTATTCCTTGTTTTTATAAGAAAATTTTTAAATTTATTTTTATAGGAAATTTTTCAAAAATTTCTTATAGGAAATTTTTCAAAAATTTCTTATAGGAAATTTTTCAAAATTTATTTTTTTATAGGAAATGTTTTAAAAAATTCTTATTTTTATAGGAAAATTTAAAAAAATTCTTATTTTTATAAGAAATTTTTCAAAAAATTCTTATTTCTATAGGAAATTTTTTAAAAATTTCTTATTTTTATTGGAGTATATTTAAAAATTTCTTATTATTGCAATAAACTTTTTAAAAATTTCTTATTTTTATAGGAAAATTTTCAAAAATTTCTTATTTTTATAGGAAATTTTTAAAAATTTCCTATTTTTATAGGAAATTTTTCAAAAATTTCTTATTTTTATTGGAGTATTTTTAAAAATTTCTTATTATTACAGTAAACTTTTAAAAAATTTCTTATTTTTATAGGAAAATTTTCAAAAATTTCTTATTTTTATAGGACATTTTTAAAAATTTTTAATTTTTATAGGAAATTTTTAAAATTTTTTTTATTTTTCTAGAAAATTTTTCAAAAATTTCTTATTTTTATAGGAAATTTTTTAAAAATTTCTTATTTTTATAGGAAATTTCTCAAAAATTTCTTATTTTTATAGGAAATTTCTCAAAAATTTCTTACTTTTATAAGAAAATTTTTAAAATATTCTTATTTTTATAAAAAATTTTACATTTTTATAGGAAATTTTTCAAAAACTTCTTATATTTATATGAAATTTTTCAAAAATTTCTTATTTTTATAGGAAAATTTTCAAAAATTTTTCGAAAATTTCTTATTTTTATAGGAAATTTTTTAAAACTTTCTTATTTTTATAAGAAATATTTGAAAAGTTTTCAAAGATTTCTTATATTTAAAGGAAATTTTTCAAAAATTTCTTATTTTAATAGGAAATTTTTCAAAAATTTCTTATTTTTAAATGAAATTTTTCAAAAATTTCTTATTTTTATAGGAAATTTTTCAAAAATTTCTTATTTTTATAGGAAATTTTTCAAAAATGTCTTATTTTTTTAGGAAATTTTTCAAAAATTTCCTATTTTTTTAGGAAATTTTTCAAAAATTTCTTATTTCTATATACATGAGTTTTCTGAAAAATTTCTTATAAAGATAAGAAATTTTTGAAAAATTTCTTATTTTATGGGAAAATTTTCAAAAATTTCTTTTTATTAAAGAAATTTTTAAAAATTTCTTGTTTTCTATCAAAATTTTCAAAAATTACATTTTTTTTTTAAATTTTCCATTCTATTATGAAATTTTTCAAAAATTTCTTATTTTTATAGGAAATTTTTTAAATATTTTTTATAGGATTTTTTTTCTTAAAAAGGAAATTTTTCAAAATTTTGTTTTTTTTAGGAAATTTTTCTGTATCGAAAAAATTTCGTAGAAAATATTACTATTTCGAGAAAATTTTTTGATATTGATAAAATTTCTTACAAATATTTTCGATATTGATAAAATTTATTAAAAATTTTTTGGCATTGATAAAGTTTCTTAGAAAATTTTTGAGAAAATATTTCGATATCAATAAAATTTCTTTCAAAATTTTTCGATATCGATAAAATTTTTTACAACATTTTTCTATAACTATAAAATGTCTTAGAAAATTTTTTGATATCGATAAAATTTCTTAGACAATTGTTCGATATCGAGAAAATATCTTAGAAAATTTTTTAATATAGATAAAATTTCTTAAATTATTACTTTATAAGATAAAATATTTTAGAAAATTTTTCGATATCACTAAAAATGTCTAAGAAAATATTTTGATATCGACAAAATTTAATAGAAAATTTTCACAAAAAATTCATAAAAAATCTTTGAATATTGATAAAAATTCGATATTGATAAAATTTCTAAAAATTTTTCGATATCGATAAAATTTTTTTGAAAATTTTTCGATAAAATTTTATAGAAAATTTTCGAGATTGATATAATTGAATGGAAAATTTTTTGAGATCGATAAAATTTTTCGATGTCAATAAAATTTTATAGATAAATAGTTTTTCGATTTCAATAAAATTCTATAAGAGTAAATTGAAATATTCTAACATTTTTTTTTTTTCTATTTTTCAGGTAAGCCATTATCCAGTCGTAAGTACGAATTTTTATTTTGAGTAAATTTTCAATAATTTTATAAAACACATTTTAAAGTTGAACAATTCAAATAAATAAAAATTTTACAACGTTCAAAAACTCGTTTAGTTATTTAAAACTTTTATCAAAATAATCCTATATTAATTTTTATATTTTTTAAAAGCATATTTATTACAAAATCCAACACTTTCAAACTTGTTCTATAACATTGAATATAACAAACTAGTATATTCTTATGTTGTAACTCCTGTCTTACCCTGACAAGAAAATCTATAAAATCATTCATAAAAATCCATAAAAGTTTAATCTTCGTATCTGTTTTGCTTCATCATACAATTGTTGTTTGCGTTGAAATTGAAATTTACTTTTTGTCGATTTATGATACTTTGTGAAGTTTTAATGCATTTTCTAGATTATTCTATTAATAAAAGATAACTTTTCTATTCCCGTATATATTACTCGTTTTTCCTGGATTTTATTTATTAGTTCGTTTTCCATTTTCATTATAGTCTGTTGCGGGTAAATAGAACACAGAAATAAATTTCAATACCCCCCAAAGTCTTATTAATTTAATATGGATATACATTGGCGAAGCATTAAACAAAATGGGTCAAAATAAAAATTTGTCCACCAAAATTTTATCGATATTTTTTGCTAAGAAATTTTATCGATATCGAAAAATTTTCTAGGAAATTTTATCGATATCGGAAAATTTTCTAGGAAATTTTATCGATATAGAATTTGTTTTTAAGAAATATAATCAAAATCGAAAAATTTTCCAGAATTAGAAAAATCTTCTAAGAAATTTTGTCGATATCGAAAAATTTTCTAAGAAATTTTATCGATATCGAAAAATTTTCTAAGAAATTTTATCGATATCGAAAAATTTTCTAAGAAATTTTATCGATATCGAAAAATTTTCTAAGAAATTTTATCGATATCGAAAAATTTTCTAAGAAATTTTATCGATATCGAAAAATTTTCTAAGAAATTTTATCGATATCGAAAAATTTTCTAAGAAATTTTATCGATATCGAAAAATTTTCTAAGAAACTTTATCGATATCGAAAAATTTTCTAAGAAATTTTATCGATATCGAAAAATTTTCTAAGAAATTTTATCGATATCGAAAAATTTTCTAAGAAATTTTATCGATATCGAAAAATTTTCTAAGAAATTTTATCGATATCGAAAAATTTTCTAAGAAATTTTATCGATATCGAAAAATTTTCTAAGAAATTTTATCGATATCGAAAAATTTTCTAAGAAATTTTATCGATATCGAAAAATTTTCTAAGAAATTTAAACGATATCGAAAATTTTTCTAAGAAATTTTATCGATATCGAAAAATTTTATAAGAAATTTTATCGATATCGGAAAATTTTCTAGGAAATTTAATCGATATCGAAAAATTAATAAGAAATTTTATCGACATCGAAGTATTTTCTTAGAAATTGTATCCATTTTGAAAGATTTGCTTAGAAATTTAATCGATTTTGAAAAATTTTCTAAGAAATTTAATCTATATATCGAAAAATTGTTTAAGAAATTTTATTAATATCGAAAAATTTGCTATGAAATTTTATCGATATCGAAAAATTTTCTAAGAAATTTTATCGATATCGAAAAATTTTCTAAGAAATTTTATCGATATCGAAAAATTTTCCAAGAAATTTTATCGATATCAAAAAATTTTCAAAGAAATTATATTGATATTGAAAAATTTTCTAAAAAAATTTTCTCGATATCGAAAAATTTTGTAAGAAATTTTATAGATATCGAAAAAGTTTCTTTGAAAATTCTATGAATTTTATTGTTATAAAAAAATTTTTTATGAAATTTTATCGATATCGAAATTTTTTTTATTAAATTGTTTATCGAAGATTGTTATTTTGACCCATAGTGCTACTGCTGTTAGTCTATAAGCACTTCATTAAACTTTCAAGAATAGTTTTTCTCTACATCTTTAACTATAGACAATAAGTAAGTAAAAAACTGCAAGACTTTTGTTTTTTGCTACATCTTCTAAGATTTATAACCACATAATATAATAATAATAAAGTGTAAAGTTCATGTTAAGATCGAGTAAACTTTTTGTATTTTTTGATATTTGTTGTTCCTTTTGTTTCTGCTGTTCTTTACTATCTTCTAAAACAATTTTGCCAGTCAAAAGATACTACATGGACTATTACTAGGAAATCGGCCCCCTACAGCTTCATACATCTATTGTATATGCTTATATACTGTATGGGTATGTGTAGATACAAGTGGGCTCTTGTTTGATATAAATTTACTCACACTCAAACAAAAATTTAAGTTTTTTTAGTTTACTTAGACATTTACTATTTCCTATTCAAAGTGTTAGTTAGTGTGAGTTTTTGAATGATTGTATGTATTTTTGTGTGAGTGAGTATTTGTTAGTAGTGGGTAGTTGTTCTATTAGTTTGAGTTGCTGTTTGTCCGGATTTAATACCTCCTGGGCTTTAGCACTTGTGAAACAATTATTCTTTTGTTGTCATCAACCATTTGAGCTGCAGGTTGTGTTTGAGTGTGGTTGATATTGTGGGTGATGGTTAGATATTGTGGGTGTTTATGTGTTTTTCCGAGAGGGAATAAAAGCAATAACTAATGGCAATTGTAAAATAAAAACATTTTCCAATTTAGTTCAATTGCTTTTGTTTGGTTGTAAAGAAGTCAGTCATTGTTGAGTGGCAATTTAATTTTTTTCCAGGAAACATTAAAAAAACGAAAAGAAAAATCTAATGAAAAAAGTTTTAAAATAGAAAAAAACAAAAAAATTGTACATATTTTATTTAATTTGTAAACCCACCATCAAAAAGCTGGGGTTTAATATAGAGATAGACGATAACCGATGTAAAAACTATAGGGTCTGAAAAAAATATTTTTAATTTTTTTTTTGTCTCTGTAAAATTTTGTCAAGATATGAGCAGTATTTTTAACGATGTTAATTTAAACTCGAAAACATTTTACTATCAATAATTTCCTTTGTAGTAATCACACGTGGCGTATGAGTTTTGTATAATGTTTGTAATTATTCAGTAACACTCATACGCCAGAGGTTACAATTTGTTCACAGCCAAACTAAGAATTACAAAAGAACCCAGTAAAACTTTTCATTACCAAATAATGAGTTAAACAGTTTAACTATTGAACACGAACTACTTACTCATTCGCTGTTTAAGTCATTACATTAACATGGGGATGTCATTGGAGGCAAGTACTTACCAATTGCAGAAAATTAATGACTTGGGTAAGCAATTTGAAAGCAACAACAACAACAGCAACAACTTTTTTGTTGTTGTTTTATTAAAAACATATATTTTTAAACGAAATACAAAATTTTTTTTATGATCCCATGGGGGCTCGAACCCAGACCCTCCGACTGCTAGGCAGAGACTCTTCCACTGAGCTACTTCATATGTTGAAAACTTAGCAGCTTATAATTAATATAAACAATTTTTATTTTTAGATCCAAAATCATGTGAAAATAACTTTGTTTTTCCCTGCTTTTTTTTGCTTTGTTGTAATTTTTGGAAAAATATTTTTATACGATTTTTTGTAATTATTTTAAAACTTTTTTTAAATTATTTTAAAACTTAAACAATTTAAATCTTCGTTTTTGTATAAGTTTTTACATAAGATTGATTTTTCTTACTTAAATGTTACAACCTATTAATGTCAAAGTCCGAGCATATTTTAGAATTCCATGAATTTCGATCTTGTGCGAATATTCTCCAATTTTATAGGCCAAGCTTTAAAACATGTTCCTCTACTTGGTCTTTCTATCGAAGTTTCGGACATCCTCCTCTATCATTAGGTAGTGGGACATTTCAATTCTAATTTTATCCTCATTGTATTTTTTTTCAAGAGAGTGTTACTAGCCCGTAATCCTAACCCATTTTTATCGATCTTATGGGACAACTCTCGGAACATGTTAACTCACAATATTAATGGGTGTTAAACTAGCTCCCCGGGTGATACCATGAGGAGGTGTGTGTCCACAGTTGAGATGAAGGATGACCCAGATAAGTTGGGCTTACCAAGTTAAGACCAATTAGAATCGTGTTTGGTATTAAACATCCCCTAGATAATCAAAATTGACTCATGATGGTATTTTTTCATTAACGTGAGTTAGTTTTACAAATTTTTTTTACAGAAGATAATATATTTAAGTTCTTAAAATTCAAAAATCATTTAAAAAGACTCTTTTAATAAAAAAAAAAACAAAAAAAATTGTTGCCCGTGGTGGGATTTGAACCGGGGCCATTCAGTTTAAATTACCATCTTAATTACAAATAAGTACTTCTGTAATAACTTATTATTTATTCGGATGGTATGTTGTAGTCGTTACAAGGTAACCAGTTATCAGAGTACTTGCCAATACCAAAGTTTTGCTGGGAATGTATATGGACAAAAATCAAATAGTTTTAATTTTCAGATATAAAAAAAATTCAAAAAATTGTTTGATCGCACACAATTTTTTTTTTCGGGGTTCTATAAAGGGAGCATAGGGAATGCAAAATCCGTTCGAGTTAATGATTTTACGCGATGCGCGCAGAAGTTATGACGGTTTAAACAAAAATTTCTATAAAAAAAATTAAAAACTATTTTATTTTTATAAGTTTTATGTCAATTTTGACACAACTTATATATTTTCAGGTGTTCTGTCGTTTCATGGTATTATGGTAGCTTATACAATATGCCTTAACACTAACAAATAATGCAATTATGCATGTGAAAAAAAATATTTTTTAACAATATCTTTTGATTTTTTTAACCACGATTTTCGCGAAATTTGACTAAATGTGAGTCTTAGTGAAATTCTGCTGCCTTGACTTATGAATTAATTTAATTTAAAAGAATTTTTTATTTAAATATAAGTTTTAATAGGTGCATATTTTTCTAAGATATAAAATTCTTATTTGGTCCATAAAATCGTTAATCCTTATAATTTTTTGGTGCGCTTCAAATCTAAGGTAAAGCTTTATTAAGGAATAGTTTTAAGACCATTTTTGATCAATTTTAAGCTAAATTCGCTATGTGCTTCATTGAAATGTTTTTAGATGAAACCTTCGCGTTCTCAGTTAATAAAGAGATTTTTGACAAACTGTTGATGCAAATCGGTTATAAATGATGTCGCTTTCATGCCTTATGTGATTTTGTCTCAGTTTGCTTTCTAAAACCATTTAAACCAATATGCACTTTTTTGCACGATTTTCAAAATCTTCATAAAATTTTAGTAAACAATGATTTTCTGGTGCGCTTTTGCTTTAAGGTGCTAGATGGCAAAAAAACTCTGTTTACGCGGTAGTTTGGAAATTTTCATTCATATTTGCGAGTGTGCTCCACGAAAAACTGGTATTTTGAAAAATTTACGCTCAAAAATTCCTCATTTACACCTGTCGTATATTATACCTATATAGAGCACATTGACGAGATATATATCAAACGATGCGAAATTAAATGATCTACAAATCCTTATCTATTTTTTTAAAATTCTTTGAGGCGGCCAAAAAATATGCGAAAAAAATTAAAAAGTGGCGAAAACGAGCTTCAAATTTCGGCAGCCATTAAGTAGTATTAGAAGTGACAAAATTAAAATTTAGAGGGAAGCGGATTTATCCCCTAAGTGTGGTGTCTATTTCGTAGAACAACGACTTGGGTCCAAATGTTAAAACAAATGCAGAAGAAGACGAAATATGAAGAAAAACTTGAATGCTTCAATTGACTTTTTAATGTTTTGTTTTAATTTGCATGTCAATTACGCTTAGAAGCGCAAGTTTGCGCAACTGAGATATTGTGTTCAGTATACAAAAGTTTTTGCGAGTTCAAGATGTGTAATTAGATTTTCCGAACTCCTAAGGATACAAAAATTATTCGAGTTGAAAGTCGGTTTCAAAGGAATAAAAACTGTTTTATTTTTGCCCATATGATTATAGATTTACTAAAAATTTATTGCCAAAATCGGAAATTTTTAAAATTATTTTAAAATTTCGAATTTTTATGTGAAATTTTAGTATCTTATTTTATATTTGAAGGACCTAGCTAAAATACAAATCTAAAATCAAAATTTCATAGAACTGATAAACATTATGGATTCTTCTATTATCCTTGACTCCCAGTGCAGCATAGGGCTCAAATTGGACTAGAGGCTATAAACAAATTTTTAGAATTACTTAACAATATTCCAGCTATTTAAGTTTATAATAACAAAAAAATCACAATTGTCGCTTTATTAAAATAACTAAAAATGATACAAAAAGTTTATGAAACAGTAGAATGAGTAATGAGGATTAAAAGTACTTAATTAAACCCTTAGGATCCATATGCGTTTCAAAATTTACTACACATTCATTATCATAGTAATAACTATACAACGCAGGTGTTCTTTTGCATTTATTTACTCATTAATGTAAACTTATGAAGGTGTTATAATAACTAAACTATTAATGTTCTAATAGTTTGTGCACATAATAAATAAATTAACTTCTAAGTAAAATTTCTAACAAACCTTCATAAGAGGATAAAGAAGATAGAAGAGATTTTATATTTAGAAAAATTTTAAATATTTTGTAACAGGTTAAATAAAATTTGTTCCTTACGAGTGCATTTACATTTTCTTCATCATTCTCTCAAATATGAGCAATAGTGTTTAGATCAAAAAATGAAAAGCAAAAAAGTGGCCCCATGAGTTGGGAACGAAAAATAATGGCCTTTTTGTAAAACATTCCAGTACAAATTTTTAAATTTGAATATTTTTACCCTTCACCACCATAGGTGGAAAGGGTATTATAAGTTTGAGCTGATGTATGTAACGCATGGAAATATTTGTCTTAGACCCACCTTTTAGTATACCAATAGACTTAGAATCACTTTCTGAGTCGATTTAGCGATGTCCGTTCGTCTGTCCGTCCGTCCGTCCATCTGGCTGGCTGGACCCCCATGTAAACCTTGTAATCAAACTACAGGTCGCAATTCTAATGATAATTTGATAAAATTTATCACAGACCATTTTTTTGATAATGGGACCATGGCTATTGAAATTGGTCAAAATCGATCCATTATTTATGGTACCTCCCATAGGTCCCTCTTCCCGGAATTGATATATTGGCCACAAATATCAATATTTTTTCATGAAATTTAAATCAAATATTGCTTATGTCAACTAAAATCACTGTACCAAATTTCGTTAAAATGGGTCCACATTTGACCATAGCTCCCATACAAACTTTTCTTTAAAGCGCTATAGTCGGTCAAGCCGACCATACGAGACCCTTCACCACTAAGGTCAAAGGTGTTATTTTTCCTGTATAAAGACAAATATTTGCTAAATTTTGCCATCATACAAACATTTTCTCAAAACTTATATATTTAAGCTGTTTCCGTCATTTGGACTTATATGAGAGCTAGGGTCAAATGTGGACCGATTATCTCGAAATTTGGCAAATTGATTACAGTTGTTACAAAAATTATGTATGGAAAAAATAAACTCAAAATTTTTATTATCTTTAGATTTACGAGCGTTTTAGTGATTTTTTGTGTCATTTAGTGCGTTTTTGAAGAAGAGTTTGTTTGGGAGATATGGTCAAATGTGGACCGAGGTTTACATAGGCAGTATATGTTTTAAATTTCATGAAAAAATATTGATATTTGTGGCCAATATAGCAATTCCGGTAAGTGGGACCTATGGGAGTTACCATAAATAATGGACCGATTTTGACCTATTTCAATAGCCATGGTCCCATTATCAAAAAAATTATCTGTGCCAAATTTCATCAAATTATCTTTAGAATTGCGACCTGTAGTTTGATTACAAGGTTTACATGGGGGTCCAGCCAGCCAGACGGACGGACGGACGGACGGACATCGCTAAATCGACTCAGAAAGTGATTCTAAGTCTATTGGTATACTAAAAGGTGGGTCTAAGACAAATATTTCTATGCGTTACAAACATCAGCACAAACTTATAATACCCTTCCCACCTATGGTGGTGAAGGGTATAAAAACGCACTAAATGAGAAAAAAATCACTAAGAAGCTCGTAAATCTGAAGATAATGGGAATTTTAAGTTTATTTTTTACATACATAATTTTTGTAACAACTGTAATCAATTTGCCAAATTTCGAGATAATCGGTCCACATTTGACCCTAGCTCTCATATAAGTCCAAATGTCGGAAGCAGCATAAATATAAAAGTTTTGGGAAAATGTTTGTATGATGGCAAAATTTAGCAAATATTTGTCTTTATACAGAAAAAATAACACTTTTGACCTTAGTGGTGAAGGGTATCGTATGGTCGGGCTTGACCGACTATAGCACTTTCCTACTTGTTTTGTTTAATTCTGTGGCTTGATGCTAAATGTTAAAAAAAACAGCTTTGAGAAAATTTTATATAAAAATTTTATTTTCCATATAAATTCATAGTAACATGGCCCAGAAAAACGCTTTTAAATCAGTTTTAAGTTAAGTTAGAGATTAGCTGTTAAAGTCAAATAAAAAAAGGGAGAATCTAATGCAATTATTAACTGAAAACAGCAAAAAATTAACATTGTCCTTTTTAGCAACAAGCCACAGAATTAAAAGAATGTAAAACTAATTTAAATTCTTATAACCGTATCAAAAGTTAAAGGCATAAAAAATGGGTATGTTGCGAAAAAAAAATGTGAGAAAGCGAACTTTGAACTGCCATAATATCTGAACCAAAGCTAAATTTAAAATTTTGAAGAACTCTAAAAATTGTATGAGATAGGAGAATTTATATACAAAATTTCATTAAAATCGGAGATGGTGTGGTTTAGTACGTATTCGAAAATTCTTGATTTGACTCTATACATGTTGTAACGTTTTTTTTTTTTTTTTAACGTGGAAGGAATTCTTTTTTGCAAACAACCAAAAACAAGATTAAAACACTTTCTGAAGTTTTACAAAGTTATATTTTTATTAACTTTAGAGTTAATCACTTTAAGCACACTTTCACAAAAAACTATAAACAAACTTTACAAAACTGCTTAGTCATACCGTTCTCTTATACGCGTCTCAATTAAAACTGTTCCCACAATATTTGTCCATTAGCCTTATATAGTAGAGAAGAGTGTTTCTAGCAATTTCTGCACACGTTAACAAAGAGCAGATGTCGTTGATTACACTAACAATGTGGCTTACGAAAGTTCATGATCAAAAACACGCTCACACATACATTGTACAAATAGATTATCTAAAGTTAACAGTAACAGAGAAAGAGCATGTAGATGAAAGAGAAAAATGTTGCTATACTCTCTACAGTAAAATATTAAGAGAAAACTGTTGTTCTGCTTATAGACAAAAACAGAACAACAACACCAACAGAAACATCTAGAAAACGAGGGGAAGAATTATAAGCAGTGAACTTTGCACAATGGGATGGATAAGTTTAAAATTTGTCACAATATCTAAACATATCCGTTTGTTTGTGAGAAGATTTAGTTTAAATACAATTTTTTTACTCTTCGAGAACTTTAAGCAAATAAATATTTAGAATATCTTAAAAGTATGCTATACAAATGCTTTTGAAATATCTTACAAATCGTCGCATTCATAGGCTACCATCTTACTGGTAGCATATGAATTAAACGCCAAAAGACCTGGGGCCAAATTACGGCATTCGATATCGATCGAAATCTTAGATATTTTCAAAACATTTGTATATCATACTTTAAGTATAATCAAAATTATTTAAAAGATGTACATTTTACTACATTTTTTGAAGTTATTTGCCAAAAGAGTTTTAATTGAACAATAAAAGAAATATAATGGATACAAAATTTCAATAAACTTTTTGCGTCGAAGTAACTTTGTACATCCCTAAAGTATTCTTCACAATATTCGCTAAAAAGTTTGAGCTTTCAATCGATATCGAAATTTTAGATATTTTAAAAATATTTGTATAGCATACTTTAAGGACAATCAAAATTATTTAAAAGATGAGGCAAATAACTTCAAAAAATATAGTAAACTTATTTTTTGAAGTTATTTGCCAAAAGATGATAGTAAAAGAGTTTCAATTAAACAATATATATTTTTAAAAACAAATCAAAATGGATACCTAATTTCATTAAACTTTTTGCATCAAAGTAATTTTGAACATCCCTAAAGTATACTTTACAATATTCTCTTAAAAGTCTGAGTTTTCGATCGATATTAAATGCCGTAATTTGGCCCCTGAAGCCAAATTACGGCATTCGATATCGATCGAAAACTCAGCCCTTTAAGCAAATATTGTGTAGCATACCTTAGGGATTTCCAAAATAATTTACTTTGCAAAAAGTTTAAAATATTAAACATATCCGTTTGTTTATTAAAACATTTAGTTTAAATGGTATTATTTTACTTTCAGGGAACTTTTGGCAAATAAGCTACAATGTAGTAAACTTGTATTGCTTAGATTATCCTATAAGTATGTAACATAAACGTTTCTGAAATATCTTACATTTCATTCGATATCGAATGCGGCGATTTTGGCCCTTGGTCTGGTTTTGTAGTAGAGAATGATTCAAGGCCATTTCTGATAGTGAAGTGTATTCCAGTAATTGCGTTCTAAATCGATCGAAACAAATGGTAGCCAGAAGCGACAAGATCTGTCTATAAGCCAAAACTTTCCATACACTGCTTTCCAAATAGTTTTTGACTAGGCTAGCAGTTCTTTTAGGTTGTTGGAAGGTAGTTACCTCGTGTCAGCTCGAATATTCTGGTCGTTTGTCGTAGGCTGCTCTCTTCAAACAGACCCCGTTTTTACTCGTTTTTAACAGCTCAATAATTCAGCTTTGGTGGTGATTTGGCTAGTTGGATGGGCTTCACATAGGGCTTTTTGTGCTTATGGTTATCGTATTATATATCAATAAAAATCAGTGCGATGCAGAAATGACTTATTTTAGTTGCTAGCGTTCAAACATTTCCAATAATCAAAATGGTCATTCACGCCTTTACTCGTTTTAGGAATCTTTTTCAGTCTCAAAATGCAACATTATTGTAGAATTTGAAAAAAATGTGTTTTTAGACTTTGGCATCTAATGTATACTAAGTTATAATGACAATATTTAC
Organism: Stomorhina lunata; assembly: GCA_933228675.1. Taxonomy (NCBI): domain Eukaryota; kingdom Metazoa; phylum Arthropoda; class Insecta; order Diptera; family Rhiniidae; genus Stomorhina; species Stomorhina lunata. Next base: position 141,134,064 of record OW121740.1, on the reverse strand, counting down.
CCTCCAAAATACAATAATTTTTATTATTGACACAAACCATATAAATATAATAAAAATGTCATATGTTGTCCAATATTTTTGTAAGAAAAAATTTTTAAATTAATGTTTTTATGAAAAATATCATTAACAAAATTTTATAAATAAAAATTTTTGCTATTAAAGTTGTTTTTTTGAGATTTTTTATACGACCATTTTTCGTAACAATTTTAAAGAATAAATAAGTTTTAGGCTGAAAATTTTTTTTCTGAAAAATTTACTAACAAAATTTTTATAAAGAAAATGTTTTCATATAAAATCTCTTACGGAAAAAATTTTGTTTCATAAAAAATATTTCAGCATAAAATTTTTCCATACAAAATTCTTCTTTTATTTTCCTATATATATTATTTTTTGTCAAACCGTAAACAACAAAAACATTTTCCCATAAGATCCACCCAAAAAAAAACTACAACCACTTGATGACAACGACATAAAAATCATTAAATTTTCATGAAAGATTCTTGAAATTGTGTGTGTGTGTGTGTAAATAATGGATTTGCTTGTTTCCGTTTATTTGTGTTGAAAGTGTTAAGTACGTCCGAGTGCATGGACTCACTTATAGTTATTATCAAATGGTTTTTGTTGCTTCCTATTAAATGCACAAAGTAAATATTTTGGCAAATACTTTCATAAGTAGAAGAGCAAGTGAAATTGAGTTTTTGGCCATTAACAATTTGTGCTCATAAATGTTTTATGCACTTGTTTCCACAGATACATACAAGTACATACACACACGCATTTAACGTGTATTTAATTATACACATATTTGTACCTTTTCAACTCACAAACACTTAAAAACAGACACATATACTTGCTGCTAGTTTTGTACGAATATTTATGATGGTTTTCATCTGAAGTACAAGTGATATATGGTTTCCTGAAAAACAAAATGGGAGTAGCAACATTTTTTGATTTATTATAATTATTTGGCTATAAACTCTACTTTTCTAATCCTTTAGTTTCTTTTTTCCTATCCTCTAAAATTTTGATATATTATTACACCCTTTTGCATTTTAGTTAACTATATGCTGATAATTTAATATCCTTTTTTTGCAACTGTGCGTGTTTGCTAATGAGTTGTATACATTTTTTCCTTTGGTAAATAAGTATAATTATGCCTGACTGTCTGTCTGTGTCTGTTAATGCCAAGAAAAGTAATATTTATAATTTAATTAATTATTTTTTCTTCGTTTTTTTCCACACAAGTTTGTTTTTCTGTTTCTCCAATTAAATTCCTAAAGGCAATTGCAAACTCTTTGAGATTCTCAAATATTTTATATAAAAATTATTCGCAAAAAACTTTTAATATCGGGTGATTTTTCAGAAACTTTTACAAACATTTTCATTTATAGAAAATTTATTTATCTTTTAGAACAATAAATTTTCTATAGATGAACATAGAAAATTTTTGCTACAAAAAATTTTTTATAGAAAATATTTCGTTCTAAAAATTTGTTCCTATAGAAAATTATTCGTTCTAAAAGTTTCGTACAAAATTTGTTGTCTTAAAAATTTTCTTAAATTTTTTGTTCTAAAAAATTTCTTTTTAATAAAATTGTTTTACTCTAACAATTTTTCTCTATAAAAAAAAAATCGTTCTTAAAATTTTCTTCTATATACAGAGAATTTTAAGTTCTAAAAATTTTCGTTTTTATAAAATTTTTAACCATAAAAATTTTCTTATATAGAAAATTTTTTGTTCTAAAAATTGTCATCAATAGAAAATTTTTTGTAATAAATTTATTTTCTTTAGAAAATTTGTATTTTTTTAAATTGTATTCTATACAGAATTTTTCTTTCTAAAAATTTTCTTCTAAAGAACATTTTTCGTATTAAATGTTTTCTTTCATAGAAAATTATTTCCTTAAAAAATTTGCTTCCATTAAAAATTTTTCTTAAAAAAATAGTTTTCTTTAGAAAGTTTTTTGCTCTAAAGTTTTTTTTTTTATATAGAAATTTTTTCGTTCTAAAAATTTTCTATAGAAGAAAACTTTTAAAATTCTAAATACTAAAAATTTTTCGTTATATAGATTTACTTTATAAAATTTTTCATAACAGAAAGTTTTTGGACTAAAAGTGTTTTTCTATTGAAAATATTTTGTTCTTAAAACATTCTTCGATAGAAGATTTTTAAGTTTTACAAATTTTCTTCATTGGAAAATTTTTCGTCTTTAGAAAATCTTTTGTTATACAAATTTTCTTCAACAGAAATTTTTTCGTTCTAATAATTTTCATTCGTAGAAAATTTCTCGTTATAAATTTTTTTTAGAAAATTTTTTATTAGAAAAATTTTCATTATAAAAATTTTTTTTAGAACATTTTTCATTATAAAAATATTCTTCAGAAAATTTTTCGTTATAAAAATTTGCTATAGAAAATTTTTTATAATAAAATTTTCTTTAGAAATTTGTTTTTCCTTAGAAAACTTTAAACATTTTTTTTAGAAAACTTTTCATTATAATGAATTTCTTTAGAAAATTTTTCATTATAAAAATTTTCTTTATAAAATTTTTTATTACAAAAATTTTCTTTAGAAAAATTTTCATCAAAAAAATTTTTCAATATAAAAATTTTTTTAGAAAATTTTTTGTTATAAAAAATTTTTTTAGAACGTTTTTTACATTAAAAATTTCCTTTGAAAATTTTTAATTAAAAAATTTTCTTTAGAAATTTTTTCATTCTAAAAATTTTTCTTTTTAAAAATGTTCATTATAACAATTTTCATTAGAAAATTTTTCATTACAAAATGAAGAAAATGTTTATTATAAAAATTTTCATTACAAAATGTTTTTTTTTATCAAATTTTTCATTATAAAAATTTTCTTTACAAAATTTTTCATTATGAAATTTTTGTTAAAAAATTTGTTTTTTGAAAACTTTTCATTATAAAAATTTTCTTTAGAAAATTTTTTATGATAAACATATTTTTTTAAAAAAAATTTATGATAAACTATTTTTGGTCTAAAAATGCTTTTCTATAGAAAATATTTCATTCTTAATTTTTTTTTGTTAGAAGAGTTTTAAGTTCTAAAAATTTTCATCTTAAGAAAATTTTTTTTCATAAAAATGTTCTTCTTTAGAAAATTTTTTATTATGAAATTTATCATTATAAACATTTTCTTTAGAAAAATTTTCATTGTAAAAAAAATTTTCTTTAGAAAAATTTTCATTGTAAAAATTTTCTTTAGAAAATTTTTCATTATAAAAATTTTCTTTAGAAATTTTTTCATTTTAAAAATTTTCTTTAGAAAATTTTTCATTTTAAAAATTTTCTTTAGAAAATTTTTCATTTAAAAAATTCTTTAGAAAATTTTTCATTTTAAAAATTTTCTTTAGAAAATTTTTCATTTTAAAAATTTTTTTCATTTAAAAAATTTTTCATTATAAAAAATTTCTTTTGAAAAATTTTCATTATTTAAATTTTCTTTAGACAATTTTTCATTATAAAAATTTTCTTTAGAAAATTTTTCATTATAAAAAATTTCTTTAGAAAATTTTTCATTATAAAAATTTTCTTTAGAAAGTTTTTCATTATAAAAATTTTCTTTAGAAAATTTTCATTATTAAAATTTTCTTTAGAAAATGTTTCATTGTAAAAATATTCTTTACAAAATTTTTCATTGTAATAATTTTCTTTAGAAAATTTTTCATTATAATAATTTTCTTTAGAAAATTTTTCATCATAAAAATTTTCTTTAGAAAATTTTTCATTATAAAAATTTTCCTTAGAAAATGTTTAATTATAAAAATTTTCTTTAGAAAATTTTTCATTTTAAAAATTTTCTTTAGAAAATTTTTCATTTTAAAAATATTCTTTAGAAAATTTTTAATTTAAAAAATTTTTCATTATAAAAAATTTCTTTTGAAAAATTTTCTTTAGACAATTTTTCATTATAAAAATTTTCTTTAGAAAGTTTTTCTTTATAAAAATTTTATTTAGAAAATTTTTCATTATTAACATTTTCTTTAGAAAGTTTTTCATTATAAAAATTTTCTTCAGAAAATTTTCATTATTAAAATTTTCTTTAGAAAATTTTCATTATTAAAATTTTCTTTAGAAAATGTTTCATTGTAATAATTTTCTTTAGAAAATTTTTCATTATAATAATTTTCTTTAGAAAATTTTTCATCATAAAAATTTTCTTTAGAAAATTTTTCATTATAAAAATTTTCCTTAGAAAATGTTTAATTATAAAAATTTTCTTTAGAAAATTTTTCATTTTAAAAATTTTCTTTAGAAAATTTTTCATTTTAAAAATATTCTTTAGAAAATTTTTAATTTAAAAAATTTTTCATTATAAAAAATTTCTTTTGAAAAATTTTCATTATTAAAATTTTCTTTAGACAATTTTTCATTATAAAAATTTTCTTTAGAAAGTTTTTCTTTATAAAAATTTTCTTTAGAAAATTTTTCATTATTAACATTTTCTTTAGAAAATGTTTCATTGTAAAAATTTTCTTTAGAAAATTTTTCATTATAATAATTTTCTTTAGAAAATTTTTCATCATAAAAATTTTCTTTAGAAAATTTTTCATTATAAAAATTTTCCTTAAAAAATGTTTCATTATAAAAATTTTCTTTAGAAAATTTTTCATTTTAAAAATTTTCTTTAGAAAATTTTTCATTTTAAAAATTTTCTTTAGAAAATTTTTCATTTTAAAAATATTCTTTAGAAAATTTTTAATTTAAAAAATTTTTCAATATAAAAAATTTCTTTTGAAAAATTTTCATTATTAAAATTTTCTTTAGACAATTTTTCATTATAAAAATTTCCTTTAGAAAGTTTTTCATTATAAAAATTTTCTTTAGAAAATTTTTCATTATTAACATTTTTTTTAGAAAATGTTTCATTGTAAAAATTTTCTTTAGAAAATATTTCATTGTAAAAATTTTCTTTAGAAAATTTTTCATTGCAATAATTTTCCTTAGAAAATTTTTCATTATCATAATTTTCATTAGAAAATTTTTCATCATAAAAATTTTCTTTAGAAAATTTTTTATTATAAAAATTTTCCTTAGAAAATGTTTCATTATAAAAATTTTCTTTAGAAAATTTTTCATTACAAAAAAATTTTTAGAAAATTGTTTATTATAAAAACTTTCTCTATTAGAAAATTTTTTCATCATAAAAATTTTTCTTTAGAAATATTTTCTTTAAACAAATTTCAATTCTTTTAGAAAAATTTTTCTTTTAAAAATTTTCTTTAGAAACTTTTTTATTATTAAAATCGTATTTACAAAAATTTTGTTTAGAAAATTTTACATTATAAAAAAAGTTCAATAAAAGTTTTTTTTTTCAACGAAACAATTTCTGGATATAAAATTTTTGTTTTATAAAAAGTTCTCTTTATAAAAATTTTTCTTTAAGAAAAAATTTAAAAAAATATAATATACAAATTTTCATGTGGCAAAACTTTAGTCCCCTTTTTCCGTCTATTTTTTTTTTTAACATAACACTCGTGTTACATTAATTGTAACATATCGAAATATTTTAGGAAAAGTTTAACGTTCTTTTAAGACAATTTATAAGTATTTATATACCTTTGGGTATAATTTTTCCCTTTAAACCACAAAAACCCTAATAAATGTTAGAAGATTATGTTTATGTATGTTAATACATACATATGTAAATATAGAAATGTATATATGTATAAGTAATCTGATATATGCCCATAAATATAAATTTCATGTGTATTAACATCTTGCATTTCTGCAAGTGTATTTAAATATTCCTGTTAGTTACCAAAACTTTTTTCCTTATACTCAAATTTCGGATAAAAGTTAGTGCTTTTTTACACCATTACTTTTACTTTTACCTTAAACTTCTGCTTTAGACTCATAAATTCATTATAATTTTGCCATAAACTCTAACGAAATGTTAGAGGATTGTGTGCCTTAAAGACATTTGTTTTAGCACTTTTTTTCCTTATATTTATCTTATGCTTTATTTAAGTTACTTTTCCTCCTACTTCAAAAATTCCTTATATTTGTTTTATCTTTTTGTTGTTTTTTTTATTACTTCGTGTTAACCACATGATGTTTATTTCAGTTGGTGGTTTTAGCCAAAAGATTAGCGTTAAAACGATAAGTTTGTAAATTGTAATAAACTTGAGGATAAAAAAAACTCAACAGATTTTATATATGAGAAGGGTGTTTTTAAGTAGGTTTCCTTTGGCACTTAATTTTTATGGTATTTAATAACTTATTATACTCTTAAACTATTAACTGTTTAATGGGACAGCAATTCAAGGAAAAAGTATATAAATTATTATTTTTAAAGCTTAAAATATTTTATATCAATTACAAAATTTTGTGTTTAAAATTTTGAGGTAAAATTATCATTTTTCATCATCCCATGGTAGTACTCGTCGTAGTAACGTTCCTAAACATATCATCAAAACATTTTTTTCTTCCTATTCAAATAACCTGAAATTTTTATATTTTCTTTTTTGTTGTTCCTTTTTATGTGTCTAATTAAAATCACTAATAATCCTCTTAACATCCACGTCTTCTCATCAATGATAATTTTCTATCTGTGACCTATAAATATTTTTTTATAATCAACACAACAAAATTGTTTACCTCATGTTCCATTTTACATTTTTTTCTTTTTTTTTCAAATCTAAAATTGATTTTTAATTTGAAACTAATTAAAACTAATGTAATAATCTATGCAACATCCGCTTAATACTGATTATAAGGAAAATTAAAATTGAAATACTAAAATCATTTGATGTACAAATAACCTAAAAACTTTTTCTACGAACAAAAAAATTATATCGACATTGTTTTCAAAAGATATATTGAGATTGACATTTCGTTTGTAGTTTCCGAAAAAAAAACCAAAAAGAATATGCATTTTGTAAAAGTTAAAAAATAAAAGTTATTTTTTGATTTTTATTTTTTCGGACAAAAAGAAGTTATTTTTTGACTTTTATTTTTTCGATAAAAAAAAGTAACTGTTAGAAAATAGAAATAGAAAATATTAATCTCCACTAAATTTTCTATAGAAAATATTAGTCTCCACTAAATTTTCTACAGAAAATATTAGTCTCCATAAAATTTTCTATAGAAAATATTAGTAACTGTTATTTTTACTTTTATTTTTTCAAGCAAAAATAAAAGTTATTTTTTGACTTTTACTTTTTTGAGCAAAATTAACAGTTATTTCTGACATTTATTTTTTTGATCAAAAAAAACAGGTTTTTTACTTTTATTTTTTCGAGCAGATATAAAAGTTATTTTTGTTTAAATTCATGATAAACTCATTAAATTTATTAAAAAAAATTTTCAAACAAAGATAATTTTTCAGTGAAAATAATTTGCATATGCTCAAAAATAAATTGAGTTGAGTTTTACAATCATAATTGGGGCTAAAACACAAAAATAACTTTTATTTCTGCTCGAAAAAGTTAAAGTCAAAAATAACTGCTATTCGCGCCCGAAAAAAATTAATGTCAAAAATAACTGTTATTCGTGATCGAAAAAATAAAAGTCAACAAATAATTTTTTTCATGCTTGAAATAATGAAAGTCAAAAATAACTGTTATTTTTGCTCGAAAAAATAAAAGCTAAAAAAAAACTTCTACTTTTGATCGAAAAAATGAAAATTAAAAATAACTGTTATTTATCTTCTAGCAAATAAAAAGCATTGCATTTTATGAAACCTTGGTCCACGACTATCAAAATGGTATACTTGGTTTTTTTCTCCGACATTTCCTTCAGGTTGTTTTTTTTTTAATCAAAAACTCAAAATAACAGTGATTTTTGGTCCCTTATAAATAAAAACCGTACCTTATAATAACGTACCATTCTCTAGGATTTTAGAGTATTTATACCCTTCAACAGCATATGTGGAAAGGGTATTATAAGTTTGTGCTGATGTATGTAACGTATAGAAATATTTGTCTTAGACCAACATTTTAGTTGACCAATAGACTTAGAATCTTTTTCTGAGTCGATTAAGCGATGCCAGTCCGTCCGACTGGACGGGTAAACCATGTAATCAAAGTACAGGTCGCAATTCTAAAGATAATTTGATGAAATTTGGCAAGGATCATTTTTTTGATAGTGGGACCATGGCAATTGAAATTCGTTAAAATCGGTTTATTATTTATAGTACCTCCCACAGGTCCCAATTCCCGGAATTGATATATTGGCCACAAATATCAATATTTGTTCATGAAATTTAAAACAAATCCTGCTTATGTAAAATAAAATGACTGTACCAAATTTCCACATTTGACCACAGCTCCCATACAAACTCTTCTGTCAAAATGCACTAAATGAGACAAAAATCAGTAAAACGCTAGTAAATCTGAAGATAATGAGAATTTTGAGTTGATTTTTTGCATACATAATTTTTGTAAAAGCTGTAATCAATTTGCCAAATTTCGATATAATCGGTCTACATTTGACCCTAGCTCTCATATAAGTCCAAATGACGGAAACAGCTAAAATATATAAGTTTTGGGAAAATGTTTGTATGAAGGCAAAATTTAGCAAATATTAGTCTACAGGAAAAATAGCATCTTTGACCTTGGTGGTGAAGTTTATCGTATGGTCAGCCTTGACCGACTATAGCACTTTCTTACTTGTTTTTAGTATTATTAAGTTTAAAGCAGAAACAAGCAAAGAGTAAACTTTAAACAGCAGAAATCAATACAATAGTTTTGAAGTTATTGCAGTTTTCCCATGAAAATTCGTGTCCTTTTAAAAATATCTAAGGAAATGCAACAACAAAATTTATTTTGAAAATTGAAATCACAAAGAAAGATTCACCATTTTAAGACTTGTAAGAACTTAATAATTCAATTTTGGTAAATTATAATCGAATTTGCATAGTTTTTTTGCACTGGAAAATAGTAATTCTTTTCAAGGTCGGTTCCAAAACTCACTTTTTAAGTTTTTGAAAATTTTGTTTAACAAGTATTAAAAATTTTAAATTTTTTCATCCGCATATTAAAATGGACAAATGAGATAATAAAATTCAGAAAATTTTAGATTGATATCTTATACAGTTTTGCCGTACCTTTGATTTTAATTTGTCAAATTCCGCGAAAAAGCATCATTTGGGCACAATTTAAGTAGATGTAATGTAAATTTTACTTGAGTTCAGTTTTCATGAAACTAATACTGAATATTATTGCCTAGTCTATGCAGAACATATGTTAAATCATTTTTTTGAAATTGAGTAAGCTTTACCCTTTTTCATCGGGGTCAAAATATCGATTTTCATGACAAAATAAAGGAAAGTAACGAATTTTGATCAATTTGATAACAATAATTGTTTTTTAAAATAACTGCCTTCAGCAGACATGGAATTGCAATTTTTATAGTTATTCTCTAAATTGGGAAATACACAATTAATTAGCTCCTCAGTAGATTGAGTCATCTTACAAACATCTGGCGGACCTATAGACTTATGTTTATTCCAAAACATATTGTAAAATTTTCAAGAATTTCAGTCTGATGGTCTACACATACATAGATTCTACTACATACATAGATTCTCAATATAAAATTCCAAATATTCAGCAAACAGTCACCAAACAATCGGTAATCTATCATTAAACAATTACCAGTCAACCATCAAACAATTGTCAAACACCGGTAAAATAATCTTCAAACAATCAATAAACAATCATAAAAAAGCCATCAAACTATCACCTAACAATTTAAAACTATTATCAAACAATCGTCAAGTAATAATCAATCAATCAACAAACAACCACCAAAAAGTCGTCAACAACCTTCAAGCAATCGAAAAACTTAAAATCGTCAAACAATCTTTAACAATAAACAAACAAAAGTCAAACAATCGCCAGCTAATCGTAACACAGTTATTCGAACAATCATTAAAAATCATCAAACAGTCGTCAGTCAGTCAATCGTCACTCAAACATTAAGCAACCATAAAAAAATCGCCAAAAATCTTTAAACAATCATCAGACAATTGTCGAGCTATTATCAAACAATCACCAAACATTAACAATATCCGCGCAGCTGTTTTTCGATTTTAGATAAATCAAAAAAGTGGGTGTAAAAGTAGTCGTGGTAGTTTTTTTATATTCAGTTTAAACTTAACCTTAATATTAGATCTGTCAAAAAAGTGGGTGTAAAAATGGGCGTGGTCAAATTTTCTTTCCGTAAGAAATTTCAATTGAATTACTACGAATGCTTAAGAAAAAAATGACCCATGTCCGTGCAGCCAATTTTCGATTGTAGATAAATCGAATAAAGTGAGCTTAAAAGTAGCTGTGGTCAAATTCTGTTTGTGTGTAAACCTAGCTTGGACTATGACAAATGTAAAAAAAAAAACGTTCCAGCTGTTCTCAACTGAATCAATTTTAAAGAAAAGGGAAAATTTTCTACGTTTTTCCATCCCCAGGCCCTCTATGGTCCATTTTCAGAATCAGTTTTCTTAAGATAAGGTGTTTTATTCATTTTCGTGATATATAATATTTGGCTTATATCGAAGAGGTCACGCCCACATGAGATTTCAAAAATAATCCTAGCCTATTTTGCCGACGGATACCCCCAACATGTCATCAAGATTTCAAGAAATTCGAAATACGATAATAAAAAAATAATAATTTTTTCCGATATTTTTTTTTTGTCATAATTTATGGAGGGTTCTAAAAGGTCCTCTGTAGCCATTTTGAAATGTATGTATATTTTAAATTTGTTTTTTTCATTAACTATTAAACAGCTTACATACAATACCTACAGAGGTAATTAAGTAACATATTCTAATGGCATTCCTAGCACTAGAGAAGACACAGTGGGGCATGAGAAAAAAAATCGTTTTAAAAAATTTTAAATATTAATATTTCAAACAAGTAAGAAAGTGATATAGTCGGTCAAGCCCGACCATATGATACCCTTCACCTCTATTAAACTGGCTAAACTTTGTCATCATACAAACATTTTTTCAATACTAATATATTTAAGTCATTTCCGTCTTTTGGACTTGTATGGGAGATAGGGTCAAATGTAGACCGATTTTGTCTAAATTTAGAATTTTTCTACAGTCGATACAAAAATTATATAGAAAATATTAGTCTTCACTAAATTTTCTATAGAAAATATTAGTCTCCACTCAATTTTCTATAGAAAATATTAGTCTCCACTAAATCTTCTATAGAAAATTGTAGTCTCCACTAAATTTGCTATAGAAAATCTTAGTCTCTACTAAATTTTCTATAGAAAATCTTAGTCTCTACTAAATTTTCTATAGAAAATATTAGTCTCGATTAAATTTTCTATAGAAAATATTAATCTCCACTAAATTTTCTGTAGGAAATATTAGTCTCCACTTAGTTTTCTATAGAAAATATTAGTCTCCACTAAATTTTCTATAGAAAATGTTAGTCTCCAGTAAATTTTCTACAGAAAATATTAGTCTCCACTAAATTTTCTACAGAAAATATCAGTCTCTACTAAATTTTCTACAGAAAATATTAGTCTCCACTAAATTTTCTATAGAAAATATTAGTCTCCACTAAATTTTCTATAGAAAATATAAGTCTCCACTAGATTTTCTGCAGAGAATATTAGTCTCCACTAAATTTTCTTTAGAAAATTTTAGTCTTCACTAAATTTTCTATAGAAAATTTTAGTCTCCACTAAATTTTCTATAAAAAATTTTAGCCTCCACTAAATTTTCTATGGAAAATATTAGTCTATACTAAATTTTCTATAGAAAATCTTAGTCTAAACTAAATTTTCTATAGGAAATATTAGTCTCCACTAAATTGTCTATAGAAAATATTAGTCTCCACTTAATTTTCTATACAAAATATTTGTCTCCACTAAATTTTCTATATAAAATATTTATCTCCGCTAAATTTCAAATTGCCCCACTGTCACTTACCGTATAAGTTAATATAAATGTATGTATTTTTCTATAATGCAGTTGGTAGAAGAGTAAATAATATTGAAAAATTTTACTTGAACTAACAGCTGATGTTCTAATGGAATTTATATGACGAAGGTATCTACTGTATATTAGTAAAATTGTGATTTTTACGCCCTTATCTTTAAAGTGTTCTATGTGCTTTTATGAGCATTAAAAAATTATCGATCCTCAATTTTCCAAAATGTCTGCAATAAGTTTAAATATTTATAGAAATAAGATATTAATAAATAAAATTCATTTTATACAAAAAATGCTTGAAATAATTCACATAAGTCATTTCGTAGGCTCAGGCAAGTTGAGGTTTCTCTTCTGTATTGATTGTATTATGTGGATTTTTAGTGGCAAAATGTTACCACGATGATGAGATTTCATAAAATGATAAATGATGGTTGTTTAGTTGGAAGTTGCATTGATGGGACTTTGAGTTTATGGCGGTTTACTCTTGATGGTGATGATGATGCTGCAACTTTAGGTAGAAAACTTGGTACATGTAGTCATTATTGTGGGCATAATTTGGATTATTTTCAAATTTTCTCTAACTATTGTGGCTTAAATCTCGTTTAATTAATGGTACCTAGTAGAGGTCAGCTTTGAGTTTTAAACTGAACCCAATATCAAATGATTTGTGCTCATATTGAGACTTGTTGTTAGACTCTTCAATAATTAAAACTAAAACACTCCTTAAAAACGTATTTTTGAGAATTGTATCAAAATAAAGCCACATTTTTTACTTTAAAGAACAAATTGTTTCCGATTTATTAAAAAATTGTATACACCCAGTAAAACTTTTCATTACCAAATAATGAGTTAAACAGTTAAACTATTGAACACGAACTACTTACTCATTCGCTGTTTATGTCATAACATTAACATGGGGATGTCATTGGAGGCAAGTACTTACCAATTGCAGAAAAGTAATAACTTGGGTAAGCAATTTGAAAGCAACAACAACAACAGCAACAACTTTTTTGTTGTTGTTTTATTAAAAACATATATTTTTAAACGAAATAAAAAAATTTTTTTATGATCCCATGGGGGCTCGAACCCAGACCCTCCGGCTGCTAGGCAGAGACTCTTCCACTGAGCTACTTCATATATTGAAAACTTAGCAGCTTATAATTAATATAAACAATTTTTATTTTTAGATCCAAAATCATGTGAAAATAACTTTGTTTTTCCCTGCTTTTTTTGCTTTGTTGTAATTTTTGGAAAAATATTCTTATACGATTTTTTGTAATTATTTTAAAACTTTTTTAAAATTATTTTAAAACTTAAACAATTTAAATCTTTTTTTTTTTTGTTTAAGTTTTTACATAAGATTGACTCTTACTTACTTAAATGTTACAACCTGTTAAGGTCAAAGTCCGAGCATATTTTAGAATTCCATGGATTTCGATCTTGTGCGAATATTCTCCAATTTTAAAGGCGAAGCTTTAAAAAATGTTCCTCTACTTGGTCTTTCTATCGAAGTTTCGGACATCCTCCTCTAACATTAGGTAGTGGGACATTTCAATTCTAATTTTATCCTCTTCATTGTATTTTTTTTCAAGAGAGGGTTACTAGCCCGTAATCCTAACCCATTTTTATCGATCTTATGGGACAACTCTCGGAACATGTTAACTCACAATATTAATAGGGGTTAAACTAGCTCCCCGGGTGATACCATGAGGAGGTGTGTGTCCACAGTTGAGATGAAGGACGACCCAGATAAGTTGGGCATACCAAGTTAAGACCAATTAGAATCGTGTTTGGTATTCAACATCCCCTACATAATCAAAATTGACTCATGATGGTATTTTTTTTTCATTAACGTGAGTTAGCTTCACAAATTTTTTTTACAGAAGATAATATTTAAGTTCTTAAAATTCAAAAATCATTTAAAAAGACTCTTTTAATAAAAAAAAAAACTAAAAAAAAAATATTGCCCTTGGTGGCATTTGAACCGGGCCATTCAGTTTAAATTACCATCTTAATTACAAATAAGTACTTCTGTAATAACTTATTATTTATTCGGATGGTATGTTGTAGTCGTTACAAGGTAACCAGTTATCAAAGCACTTGCCATTACCAAAGTTTTGCTGGGGCATTTAAGAAACTTCTTTCATTTTTTGTAAAAATTTGTCAATACACCTGCTAAATAATCACATTCTTGATTTGAGCACTTCTTTCATTCATTCGTTAGTTATTTCCTCCCCATTCACTTTGTCGATTTCATCTCAAATGCGAGCAAGAACAAAAAAAGTATTTCCTTTTAAAATTCGAAAACCCATAATGATTTCAAAATGTCACTGAAGTGTGTGATATCGCTTGAAGGGAGAAGAGATGAAAAAAATAACGAAAAAATGAAAAACACTTTAGAAATGCAAAATATTTCATACAGACGACAAAAATTACACTTAGGTATACCCAGCAAACATTTAAGAGAGATAAGGGAATTTCAGTGATAGTTTTCTTTTTTAAATACTTTGTAAGAAGAAAAGGTTTATAGCACAAAATTTGCTTCAAATATTTTATAACTAAAAATATTCTTTATAAAATTTTATAGCAAAAAATTATCACTAACAAATTTTATAGCAAAACATCTAATATTCATACATAATTCTATAGCGACATGTTTTGCTTGAATTAAATCTTTATAGCATAAATATTTTCTATACAAAATTTTAAAGCAAACCATTTTTTATCAGGGACCTTAACTGTTATAACTTTCATTGTAAAAGTTTATTTTTTCAGATTTTTTTTTTGGCTCTTATTTTTTTACGGAATAAAAGTTATTTTTTACATATATTTTTTCGGGCAAAAATAACAGTTATTTTTAACTTTTATTTCACAAGCGGAAATAAAAATAACTTTTTGACATTTATTTGTTTGGGTGAAAATAACAGCTATTTTTGACTTTTATTTTTTTAAGAAAAAAATTTTAGAGTGAAATTTTTATTTAAAAAATTTTTTTAAAATTAAAATTTTTTGCTATAAAATTTTTTATAGAAAATTTCTACTTCATAAATTTTCTATAAAAAATTTTATAACAAAAAATTTTAAATTTAAAAAAAATTTATATCGAAGATTTATAGCAAAAAATTTTTGAGTAAACAATTTCAGGTGAAAATTTTTTCGTAAAAAATTTTGTATTGAAAATTTTATAAAAAAAAAAAATTATTCTAGGAATTTTTTAAAAGAAAAATTTTTTGCTATAAAAAATATTTTATAGCAAAAAATTATCACTAAAAAATTTTATAGCAAAACATTTTATATTCATACATTATTCTATAGCGACATGTTTTGTTTGAATTAAAACTTTATAGCATAAATATTTTCTATACAAACCATTTTTATCAGCGACCTTAACTGTTATAACTTTTATCGTAAAAGTTTATTTTTTCAGATTTTTTTTTTGGCTCTTATTTTTTTACAGAATAAAAGTTATTTTTTACATATATTTTTTCGGACAAAAATAACAGTTATTTTTAACTTTTATTTCACAAGCGGAAATAAAAGTAACTTTTTGACATTTATTTGTTTGGGTGAAAATAACAGCTATTTTTGACTTTTATTTTTTTAAGAAAAAAATTTTAGAGTGAAATTTTTATTTAAAAAATTTTTTTAAAATTAAAATTTTTTGCTATAAAATTTTTTATAGAAAATTTCAACTTCATAAATTTTCTATAAAAAATTTTATAACAAAAAATTTTAAATTTAAAAAAAATTTATATCGAAGATTTATAGCAAAAAATTTTTGAGTAAACAATTTCAGGTGAAAATTTTTTCGTAAAAAATTTTGTATTGAAAATTTTATAAAAAAAAAAATTATTCTAGGAATTTTTTAAAAGAAAAATTTTTTGCTATAAAAAATATTTTATAGCAAAAAATGATCACTAAAAAATTTTATAGCAAAACATTTTATATTCATACATTATTCTATAGCGACATGTTTTGTTTGAATTAAAACTTTATAGCATAAATATTTTCTATACAAACCATTTTTATCAGGGACCTTAACTGTTATAACTTTTATCGTAAAAGTTTATTTTTTCAGATTTTTTTTTTTGGCTCTTATTTTTTTACGGAATAAAAGTTATTTTTTACATATATTTTTTCGGGCAAAAATAACAGTTATTTTTAACTTTTATTTCACAAGCGGAAATAAAAGTAACTTTTTGACATTTATTTGTTTGGGTGAAAATAACAGCTATTTTTGACTTTTATTTTTTTAAGAAAAAAATTTTAGAGTGAAATTTTTATTTAAAAATTTTTTTTAAAATTAAAATTTTTTGCTATAAAATTTTTTATAGAAAATTTCTACTTCATAAATTTTCTATAAAAAATTTTATAACAAAAAATTTTAAATTTAAAAAAAATTTATATCGAAGATTTATAGCAAAAAATTTTTGAGTAAACAATTTCAGGTGAAAATTTTTTCGTAAAAAATTTTGTATTGAAAATTTTATAAAAATAAAAAATTATTCTAGGAATTTTTTAAAAGAAAAATTTTTTGCTATAAAAAATATTTTATAGCAAAAAATTATCACTAAAAAATTTTATAGCAAAACATTTTATATTCATACATTATTCTATAGCGACATGTTTTGTTTGAATTAAAACTTTATAGCATAAATATTTTCTATACAAACCATTTTTATCAGGGACCTTAACTGTTATAACTTTTATCGTAAAAGTTTATTTTTTCAGATTTTTTTTTTTGGCTCTTATTTTTTTACGGAATAAAAGTTATTTTTTACATATATTTTTTCGGGCAAAAATAACAGTTATTTTTAACTTTTATTTCACAAGCGGAAATAAAAGTAACTTTTTGACATTTATTTGTTTGGGTGAAAATAACAGCTATTTTTGACTTTTATTTTTTTAAGAAAAAAATTTTAGAGTGAAATTTTTATTTAAAAAATTTTTTTAAAATTAAAATTTTTTGCTATAAAATTTTTTATAGAAAATTTCTACTTCATAAATTTTCTATAAAAAATTTTATAACAAAAAATTTTAAATTTAAAAAAAATTTATATCGAAGATTTATAGCAAAAAATTTTTGAGTAAACAATTTCAGGTGAAAATTTTTTCGTAAAAAATTTTGTATTGAAAATTTTATAAAAAAAAAAAATTATTCTAGGAATTTTTTAAAAGAAAAATTTTTTGCTATAAAAAATATTTTATAGCAAAAAATTATCACTAACAAATTTTATAGCAAAACATTTTATATTCATACATTATTCTATAGCGACATGTTTTGTTTGAATTAAAACTTTATAGCATAAATATTTTCTATACAAACCATTTTTATCAGGGACCTTAACTGTTATAACTTTTATCGTAAAAGTTTATTTTTTCAGATTTTTTTGGCTCTTATTTTTTTACGGAATAAAAGTTATTTTTTACATATATTTTTTCGGGCAAAAATAACAGTTATTTTTAACTTTTATTTCACAAGCGGAAATAAAAGTAACTTTTTGATATTTATTTGTTTGGGTGAAAATAACAGCTATTTTTGACTTTTATTTTTTTAAGAAAAAAATTTTAGAGTGAAATTTTTATTTAAAAAATTTTTTTAAAATTAAAATTTTTTGCTATAAAATTTTTTATAGAAAATTTTTTGCTATAAAATTTTTTATAGAAAATTTCTACTTCATAAATTTTCTATAAAAAATTTTATAACAAAAAATTTTATATTTAAAAAAAATTTATATCGAAGATTTATAGCAAAAAATTTTTGAGTAAACAATTTCAGGTGAAAATTTTTTCGTAAAAAATTTTGTATTGAAAATTTTATAAAAAAAAAAAATTATTCTAGGAATTTTTTTTAAAGAAAATTTATTGTTCTATAAAAAAATTAGCTGTAAAAATTTATTGTAAAATTTTTGTGGCAAAAATTTTACTAAAAAAAATTAATGGGAATAATTAAAAGCAAAATTTAAAAAAAAATACAGTGAACAATTTTATGGTAAATTTTCTATTTAATAAATTTATAGCAGAAATTTTCTATAAAAAATTTTATAGCAAAAAGTTTGCTATAAAAAATTGTATGTCGAAGATTTATAGTAAAAAATTTTGTATTAAAAAATGTTATATAAAAAAAATTGGTTGCAGAAATTTTCTATAAAAAATTTATTGTAAAAATTTTCTGACAAAAATTTGTTTAAAAAAATTTTATATGATCTCTAAAATTATAGTAGTAAATTCTCTATAAAAAAATTTTAAGTGAAAATTTAATGGTAAAATTTACATGTTATAAATTGATAGTAGAAATTTTTTATAATTTTTTTTTTTTTTTTTTACACAAAAAATTTCGGAAAAATATATATCATCATTCAAATGTTTGCTGGTTTATGTAATAAGTATCAGAGGTCTTGAATCTGTGTGATGATGATTGCTTTTTTTTTTTTGTTTTTGCTTACAAAATAAATCTTTTCACAAAATTTTCTGCCAACGAATGAATGCCATGAATGTCTTGAGAAGAACATGTCTTGTAAAATAAATAATTATATGAAGGGAAATTTGTATTCTTCTAGGTTAAACGAGTACAACAACAATTTAATGATGCTTGTGGGAAAACTAAGAGTTTTTCCTTTAATTTCATTACAAAACCAAAAACATTTAGAGACAAGAATTTCAAATTTGAAAATTTGTTTGGTGTTAGGAAATTGCTTATAAATTTGTGACGCGAAAAATTAAAATGTTGTCTTAGAAGAAGAAGACAATTTTGTTAATATGCTAAATTTCCTTTTAGGAAAATGTAATTGTGGGAAAAAATAATTTATTTAAAGACGATTAGATTTGACAGTGACTAAGGTTAAATGAAGTAGATATTTTATGAAATTTATATTTAAGAGAATTTTTATATGTTTTAAACTATTTTTTCAAATATAATTCCCTATAATTACTTTATATTTTAAGCTTTTTTAGGATTTTGGTCTTAAGCTTTTTTAAGACTTGGGTAAAGACATATTTGTTCTATACAACATATGGGCAAATCCTGTGTGACGGACGATACATTTGTACGGATTTTGTTGTACTTAAATGAATGCCATTGGCGTTTTACACGAAATATCTTTACACAGAATAATAGCCAATCGATTGTGCTATCGAATGTTAATTTGCATACTTCTTTTGGAGGAAAAAGATATTCACTTTCAAAGTACTGTGACGGACGCTACAAAAAATGGAAGTAACCTTTTTTCAACACGAGTTTCTGTAAATTTTATCAAATCGGTCGTAGTAATAAAAAAAATTGTAAATACATTGAAGATACATTAAAATAAAACAGCTTCGGATTTGCCAATATGTTAAGAGGATTGTAAAACGTAAAATAAGAAGAATATTTTTATTAAATTTGAAATTCTAAAAAATCAAAAATTAAAAAAGAAACAAAAACTCTTTTACACAAATTTAAAATTTAAAAACATAATTGATAAAAACTTAAAAATACCCTTGAAATTAAATTTAAAAATTTGTTTACTTTTATTTTTATCTTTTTCTCTTTATAATTCGTACTCATTCTAAAATCAAAAAATCATTAAAATTTCTTGAACTCGGCTACACAATTGCAAAAAAAAATCAAACCAAAATTGTTACTCGGCAGTGGACTCCAATGAGGCTATCGCTAATGTAAGAGGAGCACCGAATCCACCACAGGCCTTAGCACAACCAAGGTTACCGGTAGTGGCACTCTTGGAAACGCTGCCGAGACCAACTAAAACACCAAGTAGGTTTTTTTCTAAATCTAAAATTTTTGCAAAAAATTTTAAGTTGTAGTTTTATTCTAATTTGAATTTATGTGTTTTTTGTTTCGAAAAAGAAAAGCTTTTTATGTCTTAACAACATTATACGCCAAATCAAAATATTTATATATATAATATGATGTTAGTCTATATAGCAAAATATCTAGCAACAAAATAGATCCTATTATCTAACAGTTTGCTTTAGGTTTGGATGCAAATCGTTAAAAGACCCTGTATACACAAAAACACATGAGTTTTAATACATTACCATCTGATTATAATTCTATAACAATATGAAATTTTTGTAAAAATCTTTGAAAAATTTCCTATAAAAATAGGAAATTTTTGAAAAATTTCCTATAAAAATAGAAAATTTTTAAAAAATCTCCTATAAAAATAGAAAATTTTTAAAAAATCTCCTATAAAAATAGGAAATTTTTTAAAAAATTTCCTATAAAAATAGGAAATTTTTGAAAAAATTCCTATAAAAATAGGAAATTTTTCAAAAATTTCCTATAAAAATAGGAAATTTTTGAAAAATTTCCTATAAAAATAGGAAATTTTTGAAAAATTTCCTATAAAAATAGGAAATTTTTGAAAAATTTCCTATAAAAACAGGAAATTTTTGAAAAATTTCCTATAAAAACAGGAAATTTTTGAAAAATTTCCTATAAAAATAGGAAATTTTTGAAAAATTTCCTATAAAAATAGGAAATTTTTAAAAAATTTCCTATAAAAATAGGAAATTTTTGAAAAATTTCCTATAAAAATAGGAAATTTTTGAAAAATTTCCTATAAAAATAGGAAATTTTTGAAAAATTTCCTATAAAAATAGGAAATTTTTGAAAAATTTCCTATAAAAATAGGATATTTTTGAAAAATTTCCTATAAAAATAGGAAATTTTTGAAAAATTTCCTATAAAAATAGGAAATTTTTGAAAAATTTCCTATAAAAATAGGAAATTTTTGAAAAATTTCCTATAAAAATAGGAAATTTTTGAAAAATTTCCTATAAAAATAGGAAATTTTTGAAAAATTTCCTATAAAAATAGGAAATTTTTGAAAAATTTCCTATAAAAATAGGAAATTTTTGAAAAATTTCCTATAAAAATAGGAAATTTTTGAAAAATTTCCTATAAAAATAGGAAATTTTTGAAAAATTTCCTATAAAAATAGGAAATTTTTGAAAAATTTCCTATAAAAATAGGAAATTTTTGAAAAATTTCCTATAAAAATTGGAAATTTTTGAAAAATTTCCAATAAAAATAGGAAATTTTTGAAAAATTTCCTATAAAAATAGGAAATTTTTGAAAAATTTCCTATAAAAATAGGAAATTTTTGAAAAATTTCCTATAAAAATAGGAAATTTTTGAAAAATTTCCTATAAAAATAGGAAATTTTTGAAAAATTTCCTATAAAAATAGGAAATTTTTGAAAAATTTCCTATAAAAATAGGAAATTTTTGAAAAATTTCCTATAAAAATAGGAAATTTTTGAAAAATTTCCTATAAAAATAGGAAATTTTTGAAAAATTTCCTATAAAAATAGGAAATTTTTGAAAAATTTCCTATAAAAATAGGAAATTTTTGAAAAATTTCCTATAAAAATAGGAAATTTTTGAAAAATTTCCTATAAAAATAGGAAATTTTTGAAAAATTTCCTATAAAAATAGGAAATTTTTGAAAAATTTCCTATAAAAATAGGAAATTTTTGAAAAATTTCCTATAAAAATAGGAAATTTTTGAAAAATTTCCTATAAAAATAGGAAATTTTTGAAAAATTTCCTATAAAAATAGGAAATTTTTGAAAAATTTCCTATAAAAATAGGAAATTTTTGAAAAATTTCCTATAAAAATAGGAAATTTTTGAAAAATTTCCTATAAAAATAGGAAATTTTTGAAAAATTTCCTATAAAAATAGGAAATTTTTGAAAAATTTCCTATAAAAATAGGAAATTTTTGAAAAATTTCCTATAAAAATAGGAAATTTTTGAAAAATTTCCTATAAAAATAGGAAATTTTTGAAAAATTTCCTATAAAAATAGGAAATTTTTGAAAAATTTCCTATAAAAATAGGAAATTTTTGAAAAATTTCCTATAAAAATAGGAAATTTTTGAAAAATTTCCTATAAAAATAGGAAATTTTTGAAAAATTTCCTATAAAAATAGGAAATTTTTCAAAAATTTCCTATAAAAATAGGAAATTTTTGAAAAATTTCCTATAAAAATAGGAAATTTTTGAAAAATTTCCTATAAAAATAGGAAATTTTTGAAAAATAGGAAATTTTTCAAAAATTTCCTATAAAAATAGGAAATTTTTGAAAAATTTCCTATAAAAATAGGAAATTTTTGAAAAATTTCCTATAAAAATAGGAAATTTTTGAAAAATTTCCTATAAAAATAGGAAATTTTTGAAAAATTTCCTATAAAAATAGGAAATTTTTGAAGGAAAAATTTTTATAGGAAAAATTTATATATGAAAAATTTCCTATAAAAATAGGAAATTTTTGAAAAATTTCCTATAAAAATAGGAAATTTTTGAAAAATTTCCTATAAAAATAGGAAATTTTTGAAAAATTTCCTATAAAAATAGGAAATTTTTGAAAAATTTCCTATAAAAATAGGAAATTTTTGAAAAATTTCCTATAAAAATAGGAAATTTTTGAAAAATTTCCTATAAAAATAGGAAATTTTTGAAAAATTTCCTATAAAAATAGGAAATTTTTGAAAAATTTCCTATAAAAATAGGAAATTTTTGAAAAATTTCCTATAAAAATAGGAAATTTTTGAAAAATTTCCTATAAAAATAGGAAATTTTTGAAAAATTTCCTATAAAAATAGGAAATTTTTGAAAAATTTCCTATAAAAATAGGAAATTTTTGAAAAATTTCCTATAAAAATAGGAAATTTTTGAAAAATTTCCTATAAAAATAGGAAATTTTTGAAAAATTTCCTATAAAAATAGGAAATTTTTGAAAAATTTCCTATAAAAATAGGAAATTTTTGAAAAATTTCCTATAAAAATAGGAAATTTTTGAAAAATTTCCTATAAAAATAGGAAATTTTTGAAAAATTTCCTATAAAAATAGGAAATTTTTGAAAAATTTCCTATAAAAATAGGAAATTTTTGAAAAATTTCCTATAAAAATAGGAAATTTTTGAAAAATTTCCTATAAAAATAGGAAATTTTTGAAAAATTTCCTATAAAAATAGGAAATTTTTGAAAAATTTCCTATAAAAATAGGAAATTTTTGAAAAATTTCCTATAAAAATAGGAAATTTTTGAAAAATTTCCTATAAAAATAGGAAATTTTTGAAAAATTTCCTATAAAAATAGGAAATTTTTGAAAAATTTCCTATAAAAATAGGAAATTTTTGAAAAATTTCCTATAAAAATAGGAAATTTTTGAAAAATTTCCTATAAAAATAGGAAATTTTTGAAAAATTTCCTATAAAAATAGGAAATTTTTGAAAAATTTCCTATTTTTCTAGGAAATTTTTTTACACAAAAAATTTCGGTAAAATATGTATCATCATTCAAATTTTTGAAAAATTTCCTATAAAAATAGGAAATTTTTGAAAAATTTCCTATAAAAATAGGAAATTTTTGAAAAATTTCCTATAAAAATAGGACATTTTTGAAAAATTTCCTATAAAAATAGGAAATTTTTGAAAAATTTCCTGTAAAAATAGGAAATTTTTGAAAAATTTCCTGTAAAAATAGGAAATTTTTGAAAAATTTCCTATAAAAAAGGAAATTTTTGAAAAATTTCCTATAAAAATAGGAAATTTTTGAAAAATTTCCTGTTTAAAAAGAATACATCAAAATTGCATTATTAAGCATATTAATTCATTATAATAGTATTTTTAAGCTTCGTAATACATTATAGTCGCGTTATATTAGGATAATGCTTTAAAAGAATATAATATTTGCATTATAATGCGATTAAATATTTACATAAATACATTTCCTCTTTCTCTCTTTATTTATTACTTCTAAATGGCTGTTATAATTTTACCCCCTTATTTATAAAAGAATTATAAAATTATCAAAGTCTTATAGTTTGAATTTTGTATGGAAAATTTGAATTATAAGCTTGTCATAGCAATATTTTTTGTTTATAAATTTGGGGTTTAATTTTTTTATAGATTTTCAAAAAATTTTATTAACTGAAAATTTTTATTAAATGTTTTCTTTTTACTCTTATTAAAGATTATTAAAAGATTTGTATTTTATTTTTTACAATCATTACAGAATGCGATCAAACATTTGTCTCTCGTATTGGTGGGCCCCAAAATGGCACATTCTCTGCTCCCCTATTGCACAATCTCAAAAATCATTCGCGTCAATGTTTATACACTTTCCTAGCAGGACCTGGACAACGAGTTGAAGTCATTTTTAAAACATTTAATCTAAGAGGAAATCCACCAGAGTATGTAGTGATAATTATGGTTAAAATAAAATAATTAGCATTTTCAATATAACAAATATTAAATCAATTCACTAGATGTTGTATAAGTTGTAAATTGAAGGATTTCTTATAAAGACTTTTAGCAAATTTAAGCAAAAGCTTTTATCTACTCTGAAATCATTTGTGCAAAATATTTAAAATTTTATTCTTACAACTTACTTCCAATACAACAGCTAGTGAATTGCCCAAATATATATTGTATATTGATGTTATTGTCAGATTTAAATGCTTTTAATGAAATGTACATAAATTACCCTAATAATTGCCGTTTGAATGAACAATTGCATTAATTTTTAACAACTTAATAACTTTATATAATATAAAATTATTTCATTTTTTATTTTCTACAAAATTATAGCGGTTCGGCCGTGGGTGAATTACCATCGTAAGTAGAATAAATATTAACAAAAATAAAATTTAAATAAATAAAAACGTAATATAATCTTTAAAAATAGTGTTATAATGCGTTTAAAAATATTGGAAGCATATTATAATGTATTTTAATCAGATTATGAAAAGACACGAAACGTTTCGCAAACGTTTGTAGAATGTAAAAATAGATTCAGCTTTACTTCAATCGTTTTTTTCCATGAACTAAACAATAATAAATATAAAAAGTCAAACAGCAAAAAACAAACAATATTCCTTCCGCTCATCTTCTTTCATTCGTTTAAGTACAAAACAGCCTCAGAAACGTTTGCGAATAGTTCGATCTTAACCCTTAATCACCTAAAACCGTCTTTAAAAGATCATCAAAAAATAAGTACTATTTACATTCACCTCAGAAACGTTTGTGAATAGTTCATTCTGGCTTAACCCCTAATCAGCTAAGACCGTTTTCAGGCAGTCATCTAAAAATGGGCACTCAAGAAAAACTATGAAACGTTTGCGAATAGTTCGTTCTGGCTTAATGCCGATTATGGTCGGTAAGTTTTAGTTTTTATTATCGGGTGATTAGCGGCGCGTTGCTACAAAAATAGCCTTTGTAAAAGCTGTTGCTTAACTTAATAAGATCAAATTACTCAGCAAACGTTTGCGAAACAATTTTCTTCTGAGATTTTCGGGTTTTCTCCATTTGTTTTTCTTTCTACCTGAGTAAGTTTAAATTTTGCTTCGTTCTGGTACAACTAAAAATTGTTTTGTTTTATTTGCTTCCATACTCTGATTTTAATAGCGACATTTTTTTGTGAAAAAGGTTTCATATTTAAAATGTTCTATGAAAACAAATTTATGAACAAATTTTTCATATCAAAATTTTTCTATGAATAAATTTTAAGATCGAAAAATTTCATATAAAAAAACTTTTTATATGAAAATTTTCAAAAATTTCCTACTTTTATAGGAAATTTTTCAAAAATTTCCTATTTCTAAAGGAATTTTTTCAAAAATTTCCTATTTTTAAAGGAAATTTTCCAAAAATTTCTTATTTTTATAGGAAAATTTTCAAAAATTTACTATTTTTATAGGAAATTTTTCAAAAATTTCCTATTTTCATGGGAAATTTTTCAAAAATTTCCTATTTTCATGGGAAATTTTTCAAAAATTTCCTATTTTCATGGGAAATTTTTCAAAAATTTCCTATTTTCATAGGAAATTTTTCAAAAATTTTCTATTTTCATGGGAAATTTTTCAAAAATTTTCTATTTTCATGGGAAATTTTTCAAAAATTTCCTATTTTTTTTATAGGAAATTTTTCAAAAATTTCCTATTTTTTTATAGGAAATTTTTCAAAAATTTCCTATTTTTTTTATAGGAAATTTTTCAAAAATTTCCTATTTTTTTATAGGAAATTTTTCAAAAATTTCCTATTTTTTTATAGGAAATTTTTCAAAAATTTCCTATTTTTTTATAGGAAATTTTTCAAAAATTTCCTATTTTTTTATAGGAAATTTTTCAAAAATTTCCTATTTTTTTATAGGAAATTTTTCAAAAATTTCCTATTTTTTTATAGGAAATTTTTCAAAAATTTCCTATTTTTTTATAGGAAATTTTTCAAAAATTTCCTATTTTTATAGGAAATTTTTCAAAAATTTCCTATTTTTTATAGGAAATTTTTCAAAAATTTCCTATTTTTATAGGAAATTTTTCAAAAATTTCTAATTTTTATAGGAAATCTTTCAAAAATTTCCTATTTTTATAGGAAATCTTTCAAAAATTTCCTATTTTTATAGGAAATTTTTCAAAAATTTCCTATTTTTATAGGAAATTTTTCAAAAATTTCCTATTTTTATATATATTTTTTGAAAAATTTCCTATAAAAATAGGAAATTTTTCAAAAATTTCCTATTTTTATAGGAAATTTTTCAAAAATTTCCTATTTTTATAGGAAATTTTTCAAAAATTTCCTATTTTTATAGGAAATTTTTCAAAAATTTCCTATTTTTATAGGAAATTTTTCAAAAATTTCCTATTTTTATAGGAAATTTTTCAAAAATTTCCTATTTTTATAGGAAATTTTTCAAAAATTTCCTATTTTTATAGGAAATTTTTCAAAAATTTCCTATTTTTATAGGAAATTTTTCAAAAATTTCCTATTTTTATAGGAAATCTTTCAAAAATTTCCTATTTTTATAGGAAATCTTTCAAAAATTTCCTATTTTTATAGAAAATTTTTCAAAAATTTCCTATTTTTATAGGAAATTTTTCAAAAATTTCCTATTTTTATAGGAAATTTTTCAAAAATTTCCTATTTTTATAGGAAATTTTTCAAAAATTTCCTATTTTTATAGGAAATTTTTCAAAAATTTCCTATTTTTATAGGAAATTTGGCCAAATTTTCTTATTTTTATAGGAAATTTTGCAAAATTTCCTATTTTTATAGGAAATTTTTCAAAAATTTCTTATTTTTATAGGAAATTTTTCAAAATTTCCTATTTTTATAGGAAATTTTTCAAAAATTTCTTATTTTTTAAGAAATTTTTTCAAAAATTTCCCATGTTTATAGGAAATTTTTTCAAAAATTTCCTATTTTTATAGGAAATTTTTTCAAAAATTTCCTATTTTTATAGGAAATTTTTTCAAAAATTTCCTATTTTTACAGGAAATTTTTTCAAAAATTTCCTATTTTTATAGGAAATGTTTCAAAAATTTCCTATTTTTATAGGAAATTTTTCAAAAATTTCCCATTTTTATAGGAAATTTTTCAAAAATTTCCTATTTTTATAGGAAATTTTTCAAAAATTTCCTATTTTTATAGGAAATTTTTCAAAAATTTCCTATTTTTATAGGAAATTTTTCAAAAATTTCCTATTTTTATACTAATTTTTTCAAAAATTAACTATTTTTATAGGAAATTTTTCAAATTTTTCAAATTTTTTTTTTTTAAATTTCCTATTTTGATAGAAAATTTTTCAAAAATTTCCTACTTTTATAGGAATATTTTCATAAATTTCTTATTTTTATAGGAAATTTTTCAAAAATGTCCTACTTTTATAGGAAATTTTTCAAAAATTTCCTATTTTTACAGGAAATTTTTCAAAAATTTCCTATTTTTACAGGAAATTTTTCAAAAATTTCCAATTTTTACAGAAATTTTTTCAAAAACTTCCTATTTTTACAGGAAATTTTTCAAAAATTTCCTATTTTTACAGGGAGCTTTAAAAAATTTTTCATTTTTATATATTCCTACTTTTAATAAGAAATTTTTCAAAATTTTTTATTTTGATAGAATGTTTTTCAAAAATTTCTATTTTTATAGGAATTTTTTTTAAAAGCGAAATTGTTATATAAAAAATGTTTCATATCAAAAATGTTTTATCAAAAAAAATAAATTTTTTTTTCTCATAAAATTTTTAATATCAAAATTTTTCCATAAATAAATTTTAAGGTCAAAAGTTTTCTATAAATAAATCTCAAAATCCAAAATTTCAGATGTGTTCATGAGTATATGGATATATACTCAGAAGTGCAATCATCGGAACCAGCAGAACTGATAAACTCACCATTTGGTGGCCGTTATTGTGGTACAATACCACCAAGACAACGCATTTCCATGTATCGCGCCATAGCCATTTCATTTTTTACAAATAAAAATATCACAACACCCGATCTATTCGAGGGCACTTTCCGATTTATAAATGCATGTAAGTTTTAGATAAATTTCCTACTTGAATATATTTGAATTTTTTTAATAATTATTTCTCTTTTTTTCCTATATATTATGTGAATTTTTTTGTTATTTCCAAATTTTCTAGCGGAATATGAAATTGGTATACCAATAGCTGGTTCACCATGTTCCTATACAATAACACCCAGTTTGAGTATAAATAAAACGGGCGTTCTTATATCGCCCACCTATCCGGGTGCCTATCCCAAGGATATGTCTTGTACATATCAATTTTTGGGTGAATCAAATCAAAGAGTTAGATTAGAATTTCGTGATTTTGATCTATTTTTTGGTGGACCACAGTGAGTACCATTTAATAGCTGTCGTAAGAAATGTTACAAAAAAAATAGATACAAAAAAAATCTATTAAGAATCAAAGCTATTTTAAAGTATACTTTAGTTTAATACCCCTTCTAATTAAAGTAAACTTTAATTTTAGCTTTAAAGATTTTTCTTTTCAAAACAAAATTTTAAAAATTTCTATTTGGTTTTTACTAAAAAAAATTCTTATGTTTTTTCCAATTTGTCTAAATTAGCTGCCCATTCGATTATGTTAAAGTTTACGATGGTCCCGATAATTCATCAGCATTAATTGGTACATATTGCGGACAGCAAAGAAATTTAGTTTTATATTCTAGCGAATCGAGTCTTTTTGTGCATTTTTTTACATTATCGCGCACCGCGAATACGCAAAATCGTGGTTTTAAAGGAATTTATGAATTTAGTGAAAGTTTTGTTAAATTAGATTTTATACGTAAGTATTTGAAGACATTTCCTTTTTTAAAATTATACAAATAGTTCTAGTATTAAGTTTTTAATTTTTTTTTACATTTTTTTTTTTAATTTTCCCCGAAAGTAGAATATCTCAGAACATTTGGATTATATTTATTTTAAAAATTTCTATTTTCTGACTTAGATTTCACTTGGTGTTGGCCTTTTTAACCTAAGGAAAGTTTAGCTTCTTTCATAAGCCGCTAATTTGGTGGTTGCAAAAAGACAAGGTTGCCCAAGTGATCCGACTTAAAATCGGAAACTTGAGGTCATAACTTACTTACATTCTTTGAATCTTAACAAAGACAATATGAATATATAAAAATTAATGCCACTTTTCGTTGCAATTTTATAACTCAAGAACAGGCTCATCTATCCAAAACAAATGCTTAGACTTTGTTCCGGCTATTTAGCAAATTTGCTCAAAATCGGTCGAGCGGTTTTTTATTTATCACTTTTTTTGTAATAAATAAATTAGTATTTCTTAGAGTTTTTAAAATCCATGGAAATTTTTTATATTTATATATATGTAAATATAAAAAATTTCCATGGATTTTATAAACTCTAAAAAATACTAATTAATTTGTTTCCATAGATTGTATAAACTCTATAAATTATCTTCTTCTATATATATAAAAACTTGATCATGCTATGATCTATAGCAATATTGTTGCGAATAAGCCTACAAATGTTCCTAATTCTGTATGAATAATTGCCAACAGGTGGCGCTCCTGAAAATTACTCAAAATGAATTGAATCGAAAACTGTACATTTGATCATGCTATGAACTATAGCAAAGTTATTGCGAATAAGCCTACGAATGTTTCTAAGTTGGTACGAATAATTGTCCACAGGTGGCGCCACTGAAAATTACTCAACGTGAATTAAATCGTGAACAGTGCATTTGATCATGCTATTATCTATATTAGAGTTGATGCGAATAAGCCTACAAATGCTTCTAAGTTGGTAGGAACAATTATCAACAGGTGGCGCCACTAACAATTATTCAAAATTATTTAAATCGTAAACTGTGCATTTGATAATGATATGATCTTGAACAAACTGTTGGGCATAAGTCGACGTGGGTATCTCAGTTGGTGGTAAACGCACAAACAAACATACATTTTATGAGCCCGTGTGTGTGCCTTAGCTTTCTCACGTTGGATAATCGTCTGCATTAGTTGTTTCCGAATTAGAATAAGAGCGGTATACTCTCTTTTTATGGGACTTTTCAGAACGACCATAAATCAATGTATAAAAGTGCAACATCTTTATATTATAGAGTCTTTGATCTTGCATTATTGTAAAAAAAATTAAAGCATTATAACTCTATAACTAGGTGTGATTTTTATAATAAGAAATTTCTAAAATATTAAATTAAAATGACGGCAGTCAAATCTTCCAAATCCAAATGAGCATGAGTCATTATTTCAAATAGTTACAATTTTAAATAAAAAATAATTTCAGCTTAAAAAATTTTTGATTTGCATTTAAAAGCTTATAGTATGTGTGTGTTATTTGAACTAAAAAAATTCAGAGCGAGGATTATTGATGCATTTTTTTAAATTTCCTCCTAATCTTGATTAATTTATTAACAAAATTTATTTAAAATTTAACAAATTCACATCAAATAAAAACAAATTTTTAAATTTATCTTTTCAAAATCTCTACACAAAATCTCTAACAAAAACTACTCGAAACAATTGGAACTATCAAAATCTAAAATCAAACAAAAAATTTAACAATTCCGAACTATCCAAATCTGAAAACTTCAACTCTCTCCAAAATTTGAAAACAAAATTACTCTCTTTAATGATGCAACAACAAACTTTACGCTCTTGGGACAAAACAAAAATCGGATCCAAATAAATTTTAAAAAATTTACAAATATTTTGTCTAAAAAAAGGTGAAAATGATGGCATTCACATACGTGGCTCAGAATGTGATCAAAAGATCTTGTCGAGAAAGGAGTCAACAGGTTTTGTACTCTCACCAAATTATCCTTATCCCTATATACCGAAAACTGTGTGTAGGTAAGTGGCTAAAGGAGACCTATTTTTGTTTTTTCAAAATTTTGATATATATTTTTTATTCGATTCCTTAGATATTTCATTTATGGTATGCAGGATGCCCAACATTTGGAACGTGTACGTTTAGAATTTACAGCATTCAATATACCCCGGGTGGAGAGCAAAGATAAGGACAAAGAGTAAGAGAGAACAATGTTTTCAAAATATATTTCTCATCACACTATTTATAAGCTTAATTCGAATAGGAGTATGAAAGGAAATTTTTCAAAAATTTCATATTTTTATAGCAAATTTTTTAAAAATTTATAAGAAATTTTTAAAAAATTTCCTATTTTTATAGGAAAATTTTTCAAAAATTTCCTATTTTTATAGGAAATTTTTCAAAAATTTCCTATTTTTATAGGAAATTTTTCAAAAATTTCCTATTTTTATAGGAAATTTTTCAAAAATTTCCAACTTTTATAGGAAATTTTTCAAAAACTTCCTATTTTTATAGGAAATTTTTCAAAAATTTCCCATTTTTATAGGAAATTTTTCAAAAATTTCCTATTTTTATAGGAAATTTTTCAAAAATTTCCTATTTTTATAGGAAATTTTTCAAAAATTTCCTATTTTTATAGGAAATTTTTTAAAAATTTCCTATTTTTATAGGAAATTTTTCAAAAATTTTCTATTTTTATAGGAAATTTTTCAAAAATTTCCTATTTTTATAGGAAATTTTTCAAAAATTTCCTATTTTTATAGGAAATTTTTCAAAAATTTCCTATTTTTATAGAAAATTTTTCAAAAATTTCCTATTTTTATAGGAAATTTTTCAAAAATTTCCTATTTTTATAGGAAATTAAAAAAAAAAAAGAAATTTTTGAACAATTCAGTATGAAAAAATTAAATTTTTAAGAAAATTTCTTATAAAAATAATTTTTTTGTAAAACTTTCCTATAAAAATAAGAAATTTTTTAAAAATTCCCTATAAAAATAGGAGATTTTTAGAAAGATTCCTATAAAAATAGGAAATTTTTATAAAATTTCCTATAGAAATAGAAAATTAAAAAAAAAAATTCTATAAAAATACAATTTTGAAAAATTTCCTTTTTTTATAGGAAATTTTTCAAAAATTTCTTATTTTTATAGGAAATTTTTAGAAAATTTTTTATTTTTTAGAAAATTTCTTATTTTTATAATAAATTTTTCAAAAATTTCTTATTTTTATAAGAAAATTTTCGAAAATTTCTTCTTTTTATTGAAAATTTTTCGAAAATTTCTTATTTTTATAGGAAATTTTTCAAAAATTTCTTATTTTTATAGGAAATTTTTCGAAAATTATTTATTTTTATAGAAAATTTTTCAAAAATTTCTTATTTGTATAGGAAATTTTTTCGAAAATTTTTTATTTTTATAGGAAATTTTCCGAAAATTTCTTATTTTTATAGGAAATTTTTCGAAAATTTCCTATTTTGATACGAAATTTTTCGAAAATTTCTTATTTTTATACGAAATTTTTTGAAAATTTCTTATTTTTATAGGAAATTTTTCGAAAATTTCTTATTTTTTATAGGAAATTGTTCACAAATTTCTTATTTTTATAGGAAAATTTTCGAAAATTTCTTATTTTTATAGGAAATTTTTCGAAAATTTCTTATTTTTATAGGAATTTTTTCGAAAATTTCTTATTTTTATAGAAAATTTTTCAAAAATTTCCTATTTTTATAGGAAATTTTTCAAAACTTTCCTATTTTATTGGAAGTTCTTCAAAAATTCCCTATTTTTATTGGAAGTTTTTCAAAAATTTTGTATTTTTTTTTTTTGGAAGTTTTTCAAAAATTTAATATTTTTATTGGAAGTTTTTCAAAAATTTCCTATTTTTATGGAAGTTTTTCAAAAATTTTCTATTTTTATTGGAAATTTTTCAAAAATTTCCTAATTTTATTTTAAATTTTTAAAAAATTTCCTATTTTTATTGGAATTTTTTCAAAAATTTCCTATTTCTATTGGAAATTTTTCAAAAATTTCCTATTTTTATTGGAAATTTTTCAAAAATATCATATTTTTATTGGAAATTTTTCAAAAACTTCCTATTTTTATTGGAAATTTTTCAAAACTTTCCTATTTTTATTGAACATTTTTTAAAAATTTCCTACTGTTAAAGGATATTTTTCAAAAATTTTCCATTTTTATAGGAAATTTTTCAAAAATTTCACATATTTTTCAAAATCGTCTTATTTTTATACGAAATTTTTCAAAAATTTCTTATTTTTATAGGAAATTTTTGAAAAATTTCTTATTTTTATAGGAAATTTTTGAAAAATTTCTTATTTTTATAGGAAATTTTTGAAAAATTTCTTATTTTATAGGAAAATTTTCAAAAAGTTCTTGTTTTTACAGGAAGTTTTTCAAAAATAGAAAATATCTTAAAATTCTTTACGCATTAAATATTGACTAATGATTAAGTCAATAAAATTCAATTCCATTTTATTTTCCACAGAACCAACTGTTCCGATGGCTATTTAAAAATCTATCTAAAGGGTCAGGAAACCGCCGATGCCTACGATAAATTCGACTACGAATTGTGCGGCAATGAAACTCAACGTGTTGTTAGTGATGGACCACGCCTAGCGATGGTCTTCAGTTCGGGAGAACTACAGGGACGTGGCTTCAAGGGTAAATATGTTTTCGAAACGGAATATAAAATACCTGGTACAGCGGCACCCGATGGCAGTTGTAGTTTTACGTATGTGAGTGCTTCAAAGAAACGTGGCGAATTAAATAGTCCCCGCTATCCATCCAATTATCCGTCGGATACGAATTGTTCGTATCTGTTCTTGGCCGAGCCCAATGAACAGGTGACAATTGTCTTTGATCATTTTAAGATAAAGGCGGATGGAAATTCAAATGTGACAGCAGGGGCGTATGGGTAAGTTTTAAATGATGCTTTTCCCGATTATCTCCCGATTTTATATAATTCTTTCCCCAAAAATAGTTCAATTATTTGCTATGAAGATTGGTTGGAAATGTATGTCGTCTATCGTGATAACAATGACCGTTTTCTTGGTCGTTACTGTGGTATGACAGCGCCCGGCCCCGTCGAGAGCCCAAGGGGTGCAGTGGGTCTGCGTATTACTTTGCATACCGATCAAGAGAATGTTGCCAGCGGTTTTAAGGCTCGCTACTTTTTCGAAACCGCCAAAAGTGAAATAGGCGACTGTGGAGGCAACTTTTCCAATGAAGATTCTGGCATCATAACCTCACCTAATTACCCGGCCGGCTATAAGGCACCCGGTCGTGGTATGGCTTCAATGGCTTGCAATTGGCTAATGACCGCCAGACCCGGTTATAAATTGTCAATACATTTCGAGCAGTTTTCATTGGAGGGTGATCCAACAAGTGGGTTTAGATTTAATAATTTAAATTGTTCTATAAATTTTGAAATATTTTCTTATGAAGATCGTGGTTGCCCAGCTGCTGTTTTACGTCTTTGGGTTAATGTTGACTCTGATCAGCCGCCCTTGGAATTGTGTGGCGAAAAGCCGCCCATTGAACAATGGCATTATATTTCTACAGGTCAAACGGCTCGCATAAGTTTTACCACCAGCGACAAAACTGTAGGGGCACCGGTATGTGTTTAGTAACATCCTTTTATAATTGAAGGTATTTTCCAATTTAAATTTCTGTTTCAGGGCTTCCGCATAGTATGGACTGAAATACAAGACTCTGGACCCGGACCACCATCTATTGGTTTGCTGTGCGAGTCCACCTACCATTTTCAATGTGAGGTGGGCTATTGTATTTCGGATAAATTGCGTTGTGATGGTGTTAAGAACTGTGGTCCCAATGATGATAGTGACGAATTGCACTGTGAGTCGTGAGTGAGTCGAACGGTTCAGTTCATTTTTTTATTTCATTTTTTATTATTTTTACGTTTTTTTCTCTAATATTTTTAACTTTAAGTTGAATTTTTGTTTGAAATTCTTCTTTATTTTTTGAATTAGGAAAATTTTTCAAAAATTTTTGTAGGCAAATTTTCAAAAATATATCTTTTCAAAAATCTTTGTAAGAAATTTTTCAAAAATTTCCTATTTTTATAGGAATTTTTTAAAAAATTTCCCTTTTTTATACAAAATTTTTCCAAAATTTCCTACTTTTATAGGAAATTTTTCAAAAATGTTCTATTTTTAAATGAAAATATTTCCTATTTTTATAGGAAATTTTTCAAAATTTTCCTATTTTTATAGAAAATTTTTCAAAATTTTCCTATTTTTATAGGAAATTTTTTAAAATTTTCCTATTTTTATAGGAATTTTTTTCAAAATTTTCCTATTTTTATAGGAAATTTTTCAAAATTTTCCTATTTTTATAGGAAATTTTTCAAAATTTTCCTATTTTTATAGGAAATTTTTCAAAATTTTCCTATTTTTATAGGAAATTTTTCAAAATTTTCCTATTTTTATAGGAAATTTTTCAAAATTTTCCTATTTTTATAGGAAATTTTTCAAAATTTTCCTATTTTTATAGAAAATTTTTCAAAATTTTCCTATTTTTATAGGAAATTTTTTAAAATTTTCCTATTTTTATAGGAAATTTTTCAAACTTTTATTGAATTCAAAGAAGAAGAATTTCAAACAATTTAAGACCAATTTTGTTGAAAACATTTTCTCAACAATTTGTTTAATGTGATGTTTTTATTTCAAATTTATTTGAAAATTTTTAATAAAAACATTTTTTAATTATTTATATTTATTTTATTTGAATATTTATTAGGTTTTCTTATTATTTATTTATTAATTCCTTTTTATTTCCATTTATTTAGTTTTTCTTTTTAATTTTTGTATGATCTTTTATGCTTAAAGTAAAAAAGTATGAACATATGAAACTTGAACCCGACGATATACACTTTTTCCAAAATAAAACTTATCTATAAACAAATATTTTTAAATAAATTACTAAATTTAAAACTTTATTACTAAAATAATGAAAACTATGTATTTTAACTCACACCCACACAAACTTTTTGAATTGATCAAAAATTATTTTCCAAACAAAAAGTAAACAACTTTGAAAGATATATCATTTTCTAGGGAAAGGTAATGCAAATAAATTCTTGAACATATGAATTGTTCTTAGAAATAATTGCATCGGTTTTTTATTCGGAATAAATTCCAAAGTATTACCTTTTCCTAATGAAATGAAGGAAAATTGAAGGGTATATCATTCCTGCTTGATAATTTGGTAGTACAATTATAGTCTAAAATACTAAGAAACAATTTTATTGGCTCTCTTAGAGTATTGCCTTTTCTCTAGGAAGTGGATTTGATATTACCTTTCACAAAATTCGTTTTCCGTAAATTTAATGCATGTTTTCTTCAATTTTTTGTTTTAAATATTTCCGAAAGTTGTTCACTTTTTTCAAAATCTTTATGTATTTAATATTTAAAAACCCTTTAAATTGCACTCGATGTATACAAATTTTATTTTTTTGTGAATAAGTAGATATTTTAGGAATTTTGTGTCTTTAATGTTGAGTTAATTTTTAAACTTTTTTTTTTTAATAATCGCTAAAGTTTTAAAAGTTTTAAACAAAAAATTTAAACAAAAATTTCACATAACGAACAGAAATGGCGCGTTTTCAAGGGTTAATAAATTTTCAAGGTTTTAAAGTTTATACTAATATTAGACATTGGTTTAGGGTTTCCCAAAGATAAAACCTACTTCATATAAGAGCTAAGATTGAATGATTCATTCTTTTATTCATTTTGAATTAAAAAAATATAATGAACCAATTTTTCTAAAAATATGAATTAAAAGTTTTTGAAGTAATTCATTCTTACAAACGAATAATTCATTCTTACAAATTCAAAATAAAGAGTGTTCCGAATAAAATTTCTAGTTGAATTAAGTTAAAAACTTAAACCGTGCAACATAAAAATTTTTAAAAATAAAGTGATTTCATTGAAATACTCTACAGATCCATTTGACATTATAATGATGGCATATTATTCATATATTAAATTCCCCGACAACATTATAATTGGAACAAGGGGTACTTCCCTCAGACAATGAGCTGCATCCGATTCTATTTTTAGACTCATTGAAAGGGACCTACGTTTTAACGCCGGCTCCGAACGACAAATGCATTAGTTAGAGAAGTTTTACATAGCCTAATACTCAAGAGGTTCTGTCCGAAATGGCCCCTACAGAGCTTCAAAGTCCTAATGACTTCATATCACTTTTTACTAAATTCCACATCTTGTAAAATTTTTCCTGAGAAACAACTGCATATACTGATTATAGTTATGAAATCTACTCCCTTAGGGCTTTCACCCAGTATGTCGCAACTTCATTCAAGTCTGTCCGAAATGGCCCCTACAGAGCTTCAAAGTCCTTATAACTTCATATCACTTTTTACTACATTCCACATGCTGTCAGTTTTTTCCCGAGAAACAACTGCATATAGTGAATATAGTTTTGGAATCTACTCCCCTAGAGCTTTCATCCAGTATGTCGCAACCTCATTCAGGTCTGCCCGAAATGGCCCCTACAGAGCTTCAAAGTCCTTATAACTTCATATCACTTTTTACTACATTCCACATGCCGTCAATTTTTCCCTGAGAAACAACTGTATATAGTGAATATAGTTTTGGAATCTACTTCCTTAGAGCTATCACCCAGTATGTCTCAACCTCATTCAGGTCTGTCCGAAATGGCCCCTACAGAGCTTCAAAGTCCTTATAACTTCATATCAATTTTTACTAAATTCCACATGCTGTCAATTTTTTCCTGAGAAACAACTGCATGTATTAAGTATATAGTTTT
This sequence comes from Stomorhina lunata, assembly GCA_933228675.1. Classification (NCBI taxonomy): domain Eukaryota; kingdom Metazoa; phylum Arthropoda; class Insecta; order Diptera; family Rhiniidae; genus Stomorhina; species Stomorhina lunata. The sequence continues at coordinate 141,096,193 of OW121740.1, read as the reverse complement.
GGAATCTACTCCCTTAGAGCTTTGCAACGATATATCGAAACCCTATTCAGGTCTCCTCGAAATTGCCTTTTTGGTGCAACAAATATGCGCCTATATAATTGCACGTAGCTCTTAATACAAGTTTTTTATAAAATTTATTTAACAAAAAATGATAAATTCTGATTGTTTTTTACTTAACCCAGCAAAACTTTTCATTACCAAATAATGGGTTAAACCGCTAAACTATTGAAAACGAACTACTTACTCATTCACTGTTTAAGTCATTACATTAACATGGGGATGTCAAGTAGTAGCAAGTACTTACCAATTGCAGAAAAGTAATGACTTGGGTAAGCAATTGGATAACAACAACAACAACTTATTTTGTTGTTGTTTTGTTTAAAAAAATATATTTTTAAACGAATTACAATTTTTTTTTATGATCCCATGGGGGCTCGAACCCAGACCCCTACGTCTGTTGAAAACTTAGAAGCTTATAATTAATATATACAATTTTTATTTTTAGATCCAAAATCATGTGACAATAACTTTGTTTTTCCCTGCTTTTTTTGCTTTGTTGTAATTTTTGAAAACATTTCCATACGATTTTTTGTAAATGTTTAATGCATTTAATAAACAAAAAAGAAGTTTTTTTAATTATTTTAAAACTTAAACGATTTAATTCTTCCCTTTTGTATACGTTTTTATATAATATTGGCTCTTACTTACCTATAGATACAACCTATTTTCTTCGATCTTGTGCGAATATTCTTCAATTTTATAGGCCAAGTTGTGAAAAATTTTCCTCTACTTGGTCTTTCCATCCCATTATTTATCGCTCTTATTGAACAACTCGCGGTACATGTTAGCTCACTATGTAACGTAGTTCTTTGACTGATGTCACTAGGAGGTCAGTCTATGCTATAAGTCTATGCTTACCAAGACCAAGCAGAACCGTTGCTCGGTATCCATAGTATTTTTTCATTACCGTGAGTTAGTTTTCCAAAATTTTTTTTACAGAAGGTAATATTTATGTTTTTAAAATTCAAAAATCATTTAAAAATACATTTTTAATAAAAAAAAATTAAAAAAAATTGTTGCTCTTGGTGGGATTTGAACCCGGGCCATTTAGTTTAACTTACCATTTTAATTACAAATAAGTAGTTATGTAATAACTTATTAGTTATTCGGAGGGTATGTTGTAGTCATTACAAGGTAACCAGTTACCAGAGTACTTGCCGTTACCAAAGTTTTGCTGGGTAAATAATCTAAATTTTTTATATTTTTGTGTTTTATCTACGAAAAAATCATATATTTATTAACATTTTTGTGGGACGTATTTAACTTGACGAATTTAACTTTACACACTTCTCTAAATATGTAAATTAGGCTGTTTTTTTTAATTTCGAGGAGTGCCGATCGGATTATTGTGTCATTTGGTGAGAAACATTTACCCTGTTAATTTGAGCCAAATCGGATAACGTTAACACACTTGGCGCCCAGGCCCTAAAGTTGAAAAATGCGTTTACAAGGGGGAAAACTTATCCATTTTTCGGTTTTTGTCAAATTGAAGCTATTTGGGCTAATTGTAGAAAAGTAAACATTGATTTGTAATAACGACTTAATAAGCTTTCTTTTGAAGTAGCTGTCTTATAAATCGCATAAACGGGTTTTGACTTATAGCTTTTTTCGCGAATTTCATGTCCCTGACGACTTACATAGGCTAATTTTCTCAAAAAAAATACTATATTTAAGCGAATTTTCGAAATTTGTAATTCGAACTACAGTAATTTATTAAACATGCATTAGGTTTAAAAAACCCAAAAAGTTTTACTCGATAGCTTATTCCGTATTCCCGTGCCTGTGACGTAAAAGCATTTCCAGATAAATAGCCTTTTTTAAGAAATTTTAGAAAAAAAAATATAATTCTATTCTTGCTTACATCTTTAGCAAAATTATATTTATTAATTATGCGTAACACCATGTAGAATCAGCGAATATAGTTTTACCAGAATTGGACATGTTTAACCCTTGCTTTCTCGGGGTCAAAATCAATGTTTATGTAATTTTCCGCTGGTTAGGAATATCTAAGCAACATTTCAAGCAATATTTCTTTTGCTAAGCCTTCTAAAAAACTATTAAGTTAATAACAAAGATCACATAAACTAAAACTATTAACCCTTTCGTAACCAACAGAAACCAAAATGACCCCAAAAATGATTTTTTTTTTATTTTTATGTTATTTTCTGTACAATAATTTAACTTTGTTGGTGTCTGTTGGACTACACGTCAGGTATGCTTGACACCACTTTTTCCCATGTTTCTGGTAGCATATTGACTTCGCGCCAAAAGTACTCTTTCGGTTTTGAGGTAAACAAAGAGTCGAGTCAATTTCCAAAACCCTGTTTTGAAGTGAAGCGTATTCCAGTAAAGTCGTTCTGTATCGATCGAAAATGGTAGTCAGAATGTTCTGGGCTTTAAGGCGGGTAAACAAAAACTTCTCATTTATTATTTTCCAAATAGTTTTTCACCGACCTTAAAACATGTAACCAAGCGTTGACATGATGGAAGATTATGGCCTCATTTCTAGTTGAATAATCCGATTATTTTTCTTTGACTTATCTTTTTAAACGAATAAATTGTCATCGGTGCAGGTCCGCTGTGATCATCTGACCCCATTTCAATAGCTTATAATACAAAATATCTTTTTGATCGCTTCAAATACAAAGCATTACCTTGGGGTCTTAAATATTCGGTTTTGATGCTGGCTAACCGGTCTTTAGATATGACATTTTTCGCTTTGTCTAGTCTTAGTCCCTCTATGATCTCTATGATCGCTTTCCAATGTCTCTTAGCGTCAACTTATATGGGACCCAATTTCCTTGCTTTTGAATGAATTCTAAACATCTTTATCGTGTAATACTTCAAATTCCTCATCTTTCAAGCTTTCAGGCTTCCTCTTGTTGTCCGTTTTCTTTATATAAAAAATGTCGGAAATCGCAAAATATCTTTTTGAGTCCCAAATCCGACATTATTATAGCAATTGAATAAAAATATGTGTTTACACTTTGGCATTATTCGAACATTGAATTATAATAAACAGATGTTTAATCTCCAAAATACCAAATTTGTTATTATTGACACAAACCATATTGAATAGTTTAGGCATATTTTGTCCAAATTAACATTATTAACCCAAAAGTGCTCATTGCATTATTTTCAAAACGGTCTTAATTTAAAAGGCGGTGTTTAGCGCCTAAAAATAGCCTGTAAATGTTATTTATCGAACTTAAAATAAACCTATATTTTATGCCTATACAAAAAACATTAACCAGATCTTATTAAACAAAAACTTCTGTACATAAGGGTTAATTTGTATACTCAAAAACTCAGGAAAACTTAGGGGAAACAAGTTGTTATCACCATATGGCAAGAAAAAAATGAAAAGATTTAAAAAAGTATTTTAAAATAAAAATAAATAGAAAAAATAGAACAATAATTATAAATTCTATTCCTTTAAACTTTTTCAACAATTTTTGAGAATGCTTTTTAAATTTCTAAAATAATTTTAAACCTTTAAATTTTACCTAAAAAAAGTGTTTGTAGTTTTTAGTAAAAAAATTTTCTAACAAATCAAACAAACCAACCAACCAATCAACAACAATCATCTTATTAAAAAAAAAAACTAAAAATAAATCTAAATCAAATCATCTTTATAAGTTAAGTTTTTTATTATCACTTTCTTTTTTTTTCCTCTTTTTCCTTTAAACTTTTCTCAAAACAATTCAATATTTCCTTTTCCCTTAAACACAACAAACTATAACAACATCCTGTCAATTTAATATCCTGTCTTCTTCTGCATACAATAAAATGTGTATTCTTCTACTTTTCTTGTTTTTTCTATTTCTATTATTCTTCTACTTTTTTCCTACTAAAACAAATCACAAAAAAATATATATTTTGAACAAAAAAATCATTAATTCCTACAAAAAAAAACCGAATCGTAACGAAACGAAATGAAACGAAACACAGGTGATGGAACAGTTTCAAATCATTCATTAATATTATTAATTATTAATTTGGCAATATCTTTAACTATAAATTCTAATTTACATATATTTATTGTATAAAATTTATTAAATAATAATTCGAAAAAAGAAATTAATTTAAATATTGCCAACTTAGTAATTGATAATTTTTGTATCCCAACAATTTAACAAAAAAAAAAGAAAATCATTTTTCAATATTATCAAATATCAAATATCACTACAAACTAAATATTTAAAACACGTGAGTTTCTCTACTTTGTCTCTCTCTATATAAAAAAAAACTAAATACCTTTTTGTTAAAAATAATTTAAATTATTTTTAATTTTTTTTTATTATAATTATTATTTGTATAAATATTATTCAAATCTTAACAACATTTGACACTGCCACGCCCACGCCCTATATCATTGAAAACTCAATTCGAAATATACATAAACAAGTTTTTTGTTTGTATTATTTTATTTTACAAACATTTACATTTCGTTAAAACATTTTCATTATAGATTCGATAAACCAAAAAAATATAGACTATTAGGGTCGTAAAGCTTTTGGATCTTGGAGATATTTGATAACTTTAAAGCTTTTTAAAGTTCATTATCGCATATACAGTGGTGGTCACGCATTTAGAACAAATGGTACCTGTTATCTCTTATATCGGGTGTTTTTTATTGAGGTATAGAACTTTAAGTTGGCATCACTTTTTAACTGGCGGCCATTTTGTCAGCTGTCAAGTGATTAATATTTAGTTTGGTTTACCATTTCATCATGAACAGGTTGACAAAAGAACAACGCTTGCAAATCGTGCAAATTTATTTCGAAAATAATGGTTCAGTTCGCGAAGTTTACCGCAAGCTCCGTCCATTTTATGGTCGACATAATCGTCCATCAGAGCAATTAATTCGGTTAACCATGGATCGTTTTCGCACTACGTTTACTCTATGTGATAATACGCATTCGCAGCGACGTCGAACAGTGCGCATCGAAGAAACAATTGCCGCTGTAGAGCAAAGTGTTGAAGAGGACCCGAATGAATCGATTCGCCACCGTGCACAGCAATTGGAGCTTTGTCCATCAACTTTATGGAAGATTTTGCGCAAAGATTTTGGCTTGCGACCTTACAAGATCCAGCTTGTGCAAGAATTAAAGCCGCGAGACCATGCAATGCGTCGTGATTTTGGTGTATGGGCCGAAAATGAGATTGATCTCGATGCTGATTTTCATCGCAAAATTTTGTTCAGTGATGATGCTCATTTTTGGTTGAATGGCTACGTCAACAAGCAAAATTGCCGAATTTGGAGTGAAGAGAATCCACATGAGACCCTTGAGACGCCATTACATCCACAAAAACTGACTGTTTGGTGTGCTCTATGGGCTGGTGGAGTCATTGGGCCATACTTCTTCCGAAATAATGCTGGAGAGTCAGTTACCATAAATGGAGACCGGTATAGAGCCATGATAACCGACTATTTTGTTCCCCAATTGGATGGCATGAATGTGGATGAGTTGTGGTTCCAACAAGACGGCGCTACATGCCACACAGCGCACGTCACAATTGATTTATTGAAGGAAACATTCGATGAGCGCATAATTTCGCGGAATGGACCTGTCAATTGGCCACCAAGATCGTGCGATTTGACACCACTGGATTATTTTCTTTGGGGATATGTGAAGTCGCTCGTCTACGCCAACAAACCAGAAACGTTAGGGGACTTGGAAGCCAACATTCGTGGCGTTATTGCCAACATACGGCCCCATATGCTCGAAAAAGTAGTTGAAAATTGGACCTGTAGAATTGGCTTTATTCGAGCCAGCCGCGGCGGCCACATGCCCGAAATCATATTTAAACATTAATGGCAAAAAATTATCCTTCCAATAAAGCCAAATTGATGGACATTAAAACGATTTTCTTGTGTTTTATTTCAATTTGAAGTTCTATACCTCTAAAAAAACACCATTTAGGAAATATTAAGTCCTAATTCAATTTTGTTCACTACTATTTTTTTGTAATGTATTACACGTGATGCGAAGATGAAGTCGTATTCCTTTTATATACATATTTTTTTCAAAAATTATATTTATTTTTGCAATTATTTAAAACTAACCCATAAAAAATACTGGACATTTTAGCACAAAATAAAAACAATATTTATTAAAAATCAAAAAGAAGTTATTAATTAAAATTTCTTGAAAAAAAACCTAATATTTTGTAGGATATCCTTTATTTTGTATAACTGCCGCACATCTTTTAGGCACACTCTTCACAAGAGCCAGGTATCGCTCATTTTGGATAGCGTGCCATATTTTTTGGATTTCCGTCCATTACGCTTGTTATATTCTTCTCTATATCATTCCAAAGATGCTCAATAGGATTGAGATCCGAAAATTGAGCTGGCCATTTCAAAACATCTATTTGACTCTCCTCCAAGCAACACTTCATAGTACGTAAAGTGTGTTTAGGGTCATTGTCATGCATGGTGGCATTTTTGCCTCTGCTTATGGTATAATGATATCGGCTAGAATATTTTTATAAACGTGTTGATCTATACGTGTGTCAATTTTGTGTATTGGACCAACTCCATGCCCTGAGAATGCAAGCCACACCATCACATTTCCTCCACCATGTTTTACAGTCTATGACGTATACTTTGGGTTGTGCTGCATGTTCGGAAGATACCATACATATGTCGTTCCATCAGATCCAAATCTGCAAAACTTTGATTCGTCGCTCCAAAGTATGTTTTTCCAAAAATCTAATGGCTTTTCCAAATGCTATCGGGCGAAAGAAATTCGTGATTTCAAATTCTTTTTTGACAAATGTGGCTTGTGTTGCACAATGGTTAGGTTAGGTTAGGCAGGTCAGCGTCACTTGGGTCCAAAAAGCGGTCCCTTTGTGTTACCTGCAAGGGATAGACTGGAAGAAAAGAACAAAGGCAATTACTCCAGGCTATCAGTGAGAGGCTGATCAAGTCATCCTGAAACCCTGATAAATGAGTCTATTTTACGAATGTCAATACTCGCTAGATCCGATAAATCATGCAGAAAAAGTGCCCCCAAAAAGAGAGCCCTAGGGATCGAAAGGGCGGGGCAATGACAGAGAAGATGAGTCACTGTCTCCTCCTCTTCTTTGTTGTGACAGCTGCGACAGTAGTCATAAAATTGAAGATTAAGTCTCCTGGCATGAAGCCCAAAAACGCAGTGCCCTGTTAGGGTCGAGATAAGATTGCGAAGTCTATGGCGGGGTAGAGTTACCAAGATATTTGAACGTTTAGTGTTGTAGGTGGGCCATGTTTGCCTGGATATGGAGCAGTTCGTTATCGAAGACCACTCGTTTTGCGCTGACGCATAAAGTGATTGCCTAATTATTGATTTGCAGGCGGATAGCGGTAAGCCCGTAAATTGGTCGATGCTATCCTGACTCAGGAGAGCACCGGATTTAGCAAGTTTGTCCGCGGTGGAGTTACCAGGTATGTTGTTGTGCCCGGGTACCCATAAGAGTTCGATTTTGCAATGTCTCGCCATCTCGTTAAGAGATACCCGGCATTCGCTGGTAAGAACAGATGTCGTATGGACATTAGATAGGGATTTTATTGCAGCCTGACTGTCGATACAAAAGCGAATATCCCTGTCGTATACTCTGTGGTATCTCAACCATTTGACTGCTTTGTGGATAGCCGAAATCTCGGATTGTAGGACACTGCATTGATCCGGGAGCCTAAAGCAGATTTCCTTCCCAAGCAATGGGATGAAGAAGCCCCCCCCCCCCCTACGCCTATCTTTGACTTCGATCCATCAGTGTAAACCTCTAGACAGCCAACATCTAACGATGGGGGTTCTCCAGAGATAGTCACAGTGAAGGATTTGTCAAAGATAGGAGTGGATATGCAGTAGTCTATATGTTCAGGGATATTAGTGATTTTGCCCAGGATGGTGGAATGTCCGATTTGTGAGTGGGACCAGGTTCCAATTGTGCTGAGACGGACAGCCGAGTTAAGAGCAATTTGCATTGCCATTAGTTCAGCTGGGAGCCAGTTTAGCATGGTGAAGAGTGCCTTAGATGGAGTAGTTCTTAAAGCACCGGTAATCATTAGAGCGGCAGATCTCAAGATTTTGTTAAAACAGTGCAACTAGTTTGCCTTGGTGAGTGCAGGCCACCAGACCAGCGCACCATACATTAATATAGGCTTAACCACCATGTTGAAGAGCCAGGCAGTGTTAATGGGATTCAGACCCCAGGTTTTGCCAATGGCCCCTCTACACGAATATAGTGCAATAGATGCTTTAGACACCCTAAGTTGGGTGTTCAGGCTCCAGGACAGTTTTGAGTCCAAGATGACCCCCAGGTATTTGGCATGGTCAGTGAGCGAAAGTTCAACCTTGTTTAATTTTGGAAGAGTAAAGGTGGGAATTTTGTATTGTTGCACAATACAGCCACGCGAATTTTTTTCATTAAGGCGTCTTTTCATTTATTTTTGGCCATGTATAATAAATATTTTATTTCTGAAAAACCTTCAACTGTACACAATATGATAAAAAACTTACCAAAAATTAATTAAAAATTCAAAAACTAACAGAAATGTAAAATGTTTAATATTTGTGCTAAATTTGCGTCCAGCTCCAATTACGTATTACCAACAAATAAGTTATATATAAAGCAATTGAAGAAAGGGAATAACAAAAAGAGTAACGGGACTTGTCGATCACACCATAAGCTACACATCGTGGCAAAAAAAAAAAGAAAATTATTACTCCAACAGAAAAATATACGGTTTTGAAAAAAACGCATAACTAGTGTGCTAAATATGTGACCACCACTGTATATAACCACAATCAATTTGTTTAATGACACAGCCAAACACTAAAAATAGTGTCATAATTTTTTTGGTCAATTTTTATATATCTTATATAGGGCTTCAATACCTCTAACTCGCATTTTTTGGATCAGAGATATAATTTCGAGATATAATTTGTATACCCTTCACTACCATAGGTGGAAAGGGTATTATAAGTTTGTGCTGATATTTGTAGCGCATAGAAATATACCAAAAGGCTTAGAATCACTTTTTGAGTCGATTAAGCGATGTCAGTCCGTCCGTCTGGACGGATGGCTGGCTGGACCCCCATGTAAACCATGGAATTAAAGTACAGGTCGTAATTCTAAAGATAATTTGATGAAATTTGGCACAGATCATTTTTTTGGTACTGGAACTATAGCTATTGTAATTCGTCAAAATCGGTCTAATATTTATAGTACCTCCCATAGGTCTCACTTCCCGGAATTGCTATATTGGCCACAAATATCAATATTTGTTCATGAAATTTAAACTAAAAACTGGTTATGTAAACTAAAAGCACTGTACCAAATATCGTTGAAATCGGTCGACATTTGACCATAGCTCCCATACAAACTCTTCTGTCGAAACGCAATAAATAAGACAAAAAACACTAAAACGCTCGTAAATCTGAAGATAATGACAATTTGAAGTTTATTTTTTGTGTGCATAATTTTTGTTATCTAATTTGGTAAATTTGGAGAGAATCGGTCCACATTTGACACTAGACCTATAAGTCCAAATGACGGAAACAGCTTAAACAAAAAAGTTTTGGGGAAATGTTTAGCAAATATTTGTCTTTATACACGAAAATTAACACATTTGACCTTAGTGGCGAAGGGTATCATATGGTCTGACTTGACCGACTATTGCACTTTATTACTTGTTTTTAATTACATATATAGGTACATATATTTTTTTTATTTTGAATAAAACCCACCAACACGACGGCCTCTTCTCAGTGAATTCCAACGAAGCGCTTGTGGAGCAATATTGGTATTTGGCCTTCGAAGTGTGTGGCCAAAGTAGATCTTCATTTTTTATGTGGTTCGGCTACCATATGTAGTTAGCATCTTTTGTAGATACCAAACTTTCAAGATAATTCAGCCATAATCTTTGTCTTGGGCTTTGGCTTAGAAGACATACATCATCAGCATATTCCAAGTCCTCGAGTTCTTTAAAGGTAAGTTCCGCGGAGTGCTGCGGAAACTGCGTCAGATATTCTGTCCAAAATTACTCGACTTAGTATTTTGCTCAGAATTGGAAAAAGTGTTATACCTCTGTAGTTGTTGCAATCTTTAGAGTCGCCTTATTTTGGTACTTTAACTAGTGTATCTTCATTACAAGAGGTTGGCAAAGGTTCTTCCAATATTTTATGTAGTCTCGCTGATCCCTCAACATCACATTAAAACATCTTCGCTGAGATATTGTCATTACCCTGGGCCTTGTTGCGTTTAGACTTTTAATCAAGATGGGACGCTCTTAATTTATTTTATAAGGTCTTCATGCCACCTTGACTTTCTTTTCGTCTATCCACATTCTCTTGTCCCTCCTTGCAGAACTTTTTATTCTTTTGAATAGGTCACGGGTATGTTTTACGAAGCGTTTCAACATCTTCATTTTCATTTAATTTTTTTTAGAATTTTACTTTGTCCCATATTGTTTGGGTAGGCCAAATATTCCTTTTATGATCTTTAAATCCTAATCTTTGTTGACCAACCTCATTGCACGTCTGAATTTCGTTGTTGTTGTTAATAACATTTTGAAGCCGATTCCTTATAGAAGTAATAAATGCATTACGATGTCTTTCTGATTTCAATTTTAATACATCAATTTTCCGTTCGGCTTTTGCCGTATCAGACCTCAAAGACGCTACTTATTGAGCTTTACATGTAACTAAATGATGGCCACAATTTATATCGGCTCCGCGTCTCGATCGTTCATCAAATAAAGATGATCACTACTTAGAATTGATCAAAATAAGATAAATTTGTTTCCTTTTATCGCCGTTCGGCGAAGTTTGGTGAAGTTTATGAGGAAAAATAGTGCCACCTACAACAAGTTTCCTTTCGCATCATAGCTCGATAAATCTTCCTCCGTTATAGTTTCTTACTTTGACACAGTGCTTATCAATGTAAAGCTCCAAGCCGGTTCTGTTTGAACCTACCTCGGTGTCACCAAGTATTATTGCAATAAAACAGTGTTCAACTGCTGAGTGTATCGTAAAATTCATCTTCGTCATTTTCAAACTGAATTTCAGTTGGAGCGTAGACATTGATTATTATCAAATTAGGAGCTTTTGATTGCCATTAGCCTCACACTGATAGGATACCATGTCTTTGCTATTTTTTGATATCAGGAAGCCCACACCCTAACTATACTCACCGAGTAAAGAAACACAGTATTTTCATTTCGTACCTCCCCTTACCCTGTCCACACAGTATTTTTATTTCGTACCTCCCCTTACCCTGTCCATCATGCTTCTTGCACAGCCAACAAGCCAATTTTATAATTTTTCAATTTCGTATAACGTTCGCACGTCCCACATCGTAAACTTCAAACTTTCCCTCAAGCCTATTGTAGGCTTTATAGTCCGATATCTTTGTATAGAATTGGCTTTATTCATCAGAATGTTTCCGCAAAGATTAGACACCTTCAAAAGACTTGAGCCAGCTGCCGTAGCAGCTGGCATGATTAGCCCTTGAAGTAGTTTATTCTGAATGTTGTTTCTTTCCATGCTTAAAACATCCTATGTGCTAAGTCGAGGGGTGATGAGTCCAAAGACACAAGCCATGTGTGTATAGCGAGACGCTCGATCCGAGACAGACGCTCGCTTGCAGCCGCAACTCACATGTTGAACAGTCGCTGCAGTTCCGAACTTTAGCAAGTGCAATTGTCTTAGACCCTTATACTATATACGTTGGAATGGCTCGAAGATCCCGACCTAGAATCCCATATTTTCAACAAGGTTGCTCAGATAAGCAGGATGTACCACGAGGAGGTTAGAGTAGGAATTGGATACATTTTTTACGTGGTAGCTGGAGACGACAGGCAACAACTACATCCCTATATGACTTAAGAAAATAATGGAATATTTGTGGTCTTCTCTAGTTTTTGAAATTTTCAAAAATAAAAGAATGTATAAAAAAATGTGTTCATCCAAAGTTGAGCGATATCTCCGAAACTACTTCTTGGAATCAAAATAATGTTAATGCAGCAGAAAAATAATATTGTAGCCGAATTTCGGTTTTTTATTTTTACCAAATATAATGTTACATTGTTTTAAATCACTACTACTTAGTTTTCTCAAAAAATCATTATCTCGAAACTAAAGCTGATATAAAAGGTGAATTAGAGACATTGAAGCCCAATACTAAATGCACGCAAACTAACTAAGAAATCTAAGGCACCAAAAAAAGTTTTCATTTTGCCGGGCTGTGTTATAAATGGTATATTTTGTATACCCAAAAGCTCTCAAACAATTTCAAGTTAATATTATTAAAAAGCTTTAATTATCAATATCACACTTAAGATCCGAAACTTTGGTAAAAGCTTTGAAAAACCAAACTTTGTTTTCAAAAGCACCTTTAAAAAATATTTATGTGGGGTTTATATAACTCAAGCGGCTGATGATTGACTGAAATTTACATGTGTTTTGTTATTGTAACAAAAACATAACACTTGTTATAGTTATATAAACCTCACATTAAAGATTTTCACATTTACTACAGTTAAAGCTCATCTATCGATAAATATTAAATACTCCAAAAAAAGTTTTTGTAGTTTAGTGATTTATAGAATAGTCAATAGAAACTTTCCTTTCAACTCGAGATCATAGCAACATTTTTGTGAATTCATTTAAGAATCAATTCTTTCAAATAAACAAATGTATTATAGAACATCATTAAAGAACATTTTAGATTAGAAATCGTTTTTCTAGAATTAAAAATTGTTAAATATAGATATAAAAAAATATATCAAGCACGTAATTTGTCTTAATTTTAAATGCACTTTAATTTTTATAAAAAAAAATATTTAATGTTTCTTGTGAAAAAAAATCTAGTTTGTAAATAAAGCACTTTTTGTGTAAAATATTTAAAATCCAAAATGACCATTTAGTTTGTAGAAATCTTACAAAAATTCCACAAAAAGCTATAGATACATAAACGATTTAGTGATGCTTTAAAATAACTAAAAAGCTTAAATTAATAACAAATAATAAACAATTTTCTACATATTTAAAAAAATACCAAACATTTTCAAAATACACTTAAAAAAAAAACAAAAAATTACAAAAAAAGAAATTAACTCACACAAAACTAATTTTTAATTTTATCTGTACAAAAATCTATAATTTTTAAGCTCTAAATTATAAATATACAATAACTCAATCTTATGTATCATAAAGAAATTTTATAAAATATTTATTCCATATTTAAAATTTTTTATATAATTCAATTTATTAATACAAAATTTTCTCTCCTCTTGTTTTTTTGTTTTTTCTTCAACAAATTTCTTTATCCTTTCTTCGTCCTTTTAAAAAATACTTTTTTATTTATTATGTTTTTTTTCTTGTAAAAATTAAAAAAATATCAAAAATACTTTTAAATCCTTTCCAAAATATAAAGGTATCACAAAAGCGCAAGCGGAGGATCACGGCGTTCTAATTATAACAACACTTCTCGTCGTCTCGTTCCTAATTTGTCTCCTATGCATACTCTATCACTCCAGAAGAAAACGTAGACAACAGCTCCATCAGATGGGTTTACATCGTAATGCTCATTATGACTCACAAACTAGTGCTACGGGTAAGTCATTTCGGAAATTCGGAACTGCGTTTTTTCGGTTATTCTCTCATTCATTAATGTTACATCTCTACTTAAAGAAAGTGCGGATATTTCATGATTCTCTTTAATCAAAGGAATGCATTTATATAGAAAAGTTGGCCAAAGGAAGACCTTTCTATAGAAAAGTTAACCAAAGGAAGACATTTCTATAGAAAAGTTGTCCAAAAGAAGACATTTCTATAGAAAAGTTGACCAAAGGAAGACATTTCTAGAAAAAAGTTGACCAAAGAAAGACATTTCAATAAAAAAGTTGACAAAAGGAAGTCATTTCTATAGAAAAGTTGACCAATGGAAGACATTTCTATAGAAAAGTTGACCAAAGGAAGACATTTCTATAGAAAAGTTAACCAAAGGAAGACATTTCTATAGAAAAGTTGACCAAAGGAAGACATTTCTATATAAAAGTTTAACAAAGGAAGACATTTCTATAGAAAAGTTGTCCAAAGGAAGACATTTCTATAGAAAAGTTGACCAAAGAAAACATTTCCAAAGAAAAGTTGATCAAAGGAAGAGATTTCTATAGAAAAGCTAACCAAAGGAAGACATTTCTATAGAAAAGTTGACCAAAGAAAGGCAATTCTATAGAAAAGTTGACCAAAGAAAGACCTTTCTATAGAAAAGTTGACCAAAGGAATACATTTTTATAGACAAGTTCATTAAAGGAAGACATTTTCATAGAAAAGCTGACTAAGGTAAGATATTTCTATAGAAATGTTGTTCAAAGGAAGACATTTTTATAGAAAAGTTGACCAAAGGAAGACATTTCTATAGAAAAGTTGACCAATGGAAGACATTTCTATAGAAAAGTTGACCAAAGGAAGACATTTCTATAAAAAAGTTGACTAAAGGAAGACATTTTTATAAAAAAATTGACCAAAGGAAGACATTTCTATAGAAAAGTTGACCAATGGAAGACATTTCTATAGAAAAGTTGACCAAAGGAAGACATTTCTATAGAAAAGTTAACCAAAGGAAGACATTTCTATAGAAAAGTTGTCCAAAAGAAGACAATTGTATAGAAAAGTTGACCAAAGGAAGACATTTCTAGAAAAAAGTTGATGAAAGAAAGACATTTCAATAAAAAAGTTGACCAAAGGAAGACATTTATATAGAAATGTTTACCAAAGGAAGATATTTCTATAGAAAAGTTGACCAAAGGAAGACATTTCTATAAAAAAGTTGACCAAAGGAAGACATTTCTATAGAAAAGTTGTCCAAAGGAAGACATTTCTATAGAAAATTTTACCAAAGAAAACATTTCCATAGAAAAGTTGGTCAAAGGAAGAGATTTCTATAGAAAAGTTGACCAAAGGAAGACATTTCAATAGAAAAGTTAACCAAATAAAGACATTTCCATAGAAAAGCTGACCAAAGAAACACAATTCTATAGAAAATTTGACCAAAGGAATACATTTTTATAGACAAGTTCATTAAAGGAAGACATTTTCATAGAAAAGCTGACTAAAGTAAGATATTTCTATAGAAATGTTGTTCAAAGGAAGACATTTTTATAGAAAAGTTGACCAAAGGAAGAGATTTCTATAGAAAAGTTGACCAAAGGAAGACATTTCTATAAAAAAGTTGACCATAGAAAGAAATTTCTATAGAAAAGTTGACAAAAGGAAGACAATTCTATAGAAAAGTTGAAGAAGGAAGACATTTCTATCGCTATTAAAATTTCGCTTTATGTTGATTTTTGTTTGAACATTATAATTCGTATTTATTCTGTCTCGCAAATTAGATATAATGCCATAGCCAACCTTCAAAACGCTTCGAGTAAAGGTTGTCCCCACCAACTAGTTTTGGTCTTATCAACAAAACTATTAATTACAATAATAAATAATTGGAATCCTAGTGCAGTTTTCATTAATGAATGAGAAAATATGTTAAATTTTCATTTTAATTTTTTATTATTTTTTTTAATTGCAGTTTTTAGAAGATTTTAAGTTTTATTTGAAGATTTTATTTGCGTCTGTTTAATGTTTAAGGTAAAATTATTAAAAGCTATTTTCAAATATTTGTAGACGTCCATACCAAGACGTTTATTTGTATAGTTTTTGAAAAAGTTTTTAATTTTCTATACAAAATTTATCTGTAGAGTTTTATTTTCTAAGTGATTTTGAATTTCTATATACCCCAACAGGTCTAAATTCGAGTCGCCGTCATTTACAAAGTGGTGGAGCCAGTATTGCCGGTAGTCTGCATGGCATCAATAGCGGTAATTTAATTATACCACCGGCTCCGCTACCGCCTCGAGCCATGCACCAGCCACCACATATTTGCATATCGGGTTCGAGTCTGGATCTGGGACCCGGTAGCTATCCCGGCATCATGATAAACGGCGATTCTCTAGATGATTCATCGACAACATCCAACGATTCGATCGGTAGTATACCATTCCTAAACGATTGTGACACAGATAATATGGGACACATGATAGTGCAACAGGGCGAAAATGTTTAACAATTACACAAATTTAACAAATTTTATAAGAATATTTTAAGACTTTTAAGAATCTGATAAAAAAAAGATAAGAATATAATGAAATCGAAAAAAAAGATGCTTGAAAAAATGATTTAAACCAAAAATAATTCCTAAAATATAAAAAGAAAATAAGCACAATTTTCAAAAATGTTTTCCAAAAGAAGAAATTCAACAAATTTTAGGTTTAGCTGAATTATATAGAGAAAAACTAAATTATGAAATATAAAATAAGATATTAAAATTGAAAAAAGGAATAAAATTTAAAGATTTTTTTTAATCAGAGATTCAAATTATACTAGACAACAAGAAAGAAATTTTTAAAAATTTCCTATAAAAATAGGAAATTTTCTGAAAAATTTCCTACACAAATAGGACATTTTTTTTAAAAAATTTTTTTTTTTTTGAAAAATTTCCTATAATAATAAAAAAATTTTCAAAAAATTTCTAAAAAAATAAGAAATTTAAAAAAAAATTTCCTATAAAAATATGAAATTTTTGAAAAATTTCCTATAAAAATAAGACATTTTTGAAAAATTTCCTATAAAAAAAAGAAATTTTTGAAAAATTTCCAATAAAACTAAGAAATTTTTGAAAAATTTCCTATAAAAATAAGACATTTTTGAACAATTTCCTATAAAAAAAAGAAAATTTTGAAAAATTTCCTATAAAACTAACAAATTTTTAAAAAAATTTCCTATAAAAATAAAAAAATTTTGAAAAATTTCCTATAGAAATAAGAAATTTTTGAAAAGTTTCCTATAAAAATAAGACATTTTTGAAAAACTTCCTATAAAAATAAGAAATTTTTGAAAAATTTCCTAAAAAAATAAGAAATTTTTGAAAAATTTCCTATAAAATTAAGAAATTATTGAAGAATTTTCTATAATAAAAGCAATTTTTAAAAGATTTTATACAAAATAAAGATATTATTCCAAACTTTTCTTACATAGGACATTTTTGAAAAATTTCCTATAAACAGAAGAAATTTTTGAAAAACTTCTTATAAAGATAAGCAATTTTTGAAAAATTTCATATAAAATAAATAAATTTTTGAAAAATTGCCTATAAAAATAAGAAAATTTTTTTAAAATTTCCCATAAAAATAACAAATTTTAATAAATTCTTATAAAAATTGGAACTTTTTGGAAAAATTTCCTATAAAAATAAGAAATTAAAAAAAATTTCCTATTAAAATATAAAATTTTTGAAAAATTTCCTACAAAAATAAGAAATTTTTGAATAAGAAATATTTGAAAAATTTTCTATAAAAATAAGAAAATTTTCACAAATTTCCTATAAAAATAAAAAATTTCCTATAAAAATAGGAAATTTTTGAAAAATTTCCTATAAAAATAAGAAACATTTGAAAATTTTTCTATAAAGATAAATTTTTTTTTTTTTTAATTTCCTATAAAAATACGAAAGTTTCGAAAATTTTTCTATAAAAACAAGAAATTTTTTAAAAATTTCCTTTAAAAACAAGAAATTTTTAAAATATTTATTATAAAAATAAAAAAAATGAAAAATTTTCTTTAAAAATAAGAAAATTTTCGAAAAATTTTTAAAATTTTCCTATAAAAATAAGAAATTGTGGAAAAATATTCTATAAAAATAAGAAATTTTTGAAAATTATTTTATAAAAATATGAAATTTTTTAAAAATTTCCTGTAAAAATAAGAAATTATTGAAAAATTTCCTATAAAAATAAGAAATTATTGAAAAATTTCCTGTCAAAATAAGAAATTGTTAGACATTTTTTATAAGTATTACAAATTTTTGAAAAATTTTCTATAAAAACAAGAAATTTTTGAAAAATTTGCTATACAAATAAGAATTTTTGAAAAATTTCCTATAATAATAAGAAATTATTGAAAAATTTCCTGTCAAAATAAGAAATTGTTAAACATTTTTTATATGTATAATTAATTTTTGGAAAATTTCCTATAAAAATAGGAAATTTTTGAAAAATTTTCTATAAAAATATAAGAAATTTTTGGAAAATTTTCTATAAAAATATAAGAAATTTTTGAAAAATTTCCTATAAAAATACGAAAGTTTCGAAAATTTTTCTATAAAAACAAGAAATTTTTTAAAAATTTCCTTTAAAAACAAGAAATTT
Source organism: Stomorhina lunata (assembly GCA_933228675.1). Classification (NCBI taxonomy): domain Eukaryota; kingdom Metazoa; phylum Arthropoda; class Insecta; order Diptera; family Rhiniidae; genus Stomorhina; species Stomorhina lunata. The sequence continues at coordinate 141,077,886 of OW121740.1, read as the reverse complement.
TTAAAATATTTATTATAAAAATAAAAAAAATTAAAAATTTTCTATAAAAATAAGAAAATTTTCGAAAAATTTTTAAAATTTTCCTATAAAAATAAGAAATTGTTGAAAAATATTCTATAAAAATAAGAAATTTTTGAAAATTATTTTATAAAAATAAGAAATTTTTTAAAAATTTCCTGTAAAAATAAGAAATTATTGAAAAATTTCCTATAAAAATAAGAAATTATTGAAAAATTTCCTGTCAAAATAAGAAATTGTTAGACATTTTTTATAAGTATAACAAATTTTTGAAAAATTTTCTATAAAAAATAAGAAATTTTTGAAAAATTTGCTATACAAATAAGAATTTTTGAAAAATTTCCTATAATAATAAGAAATTATTGAAAAATTTCCTGTCAAAATACGAAATTGTTAAACATTTTTTATATGTATAATAAATTTTTGAAAAATTTCCTATAAAAATAGGAAATTTTTGAAAAATTTTCTATAAAAATATAAGAAATTTTTGAAAAATTTCCTAAAAAAAAATTTAAAAATTTCTTCTTAAATGAGAAATTTTTGAAAAATTTCCAATAAAAATATGAAATTTTTGAAAAATTTCCTATAAAAGTAAGAAATTTTTGAAAAACTTCCTTTAAAAATAAGAAATTTTTGAGAAATTTCCTATAAAAATAAGAAAATTTTGATAGATTTCCTATAGGAATAAGAAATTTTTGAAAAATTTCTTGTAAATTTAAGAAATTTTTGAAAAATTTCCTACAAAAATAAGAAATTTTTGAAAAATTTTCTAAAAAAATATGAAATTCTTGAAAAATTTCCTAAAACAAAAAATAAATTTTTGAAGAATTTTCTCTAATAAAAGAAATCCTTGAAAGATTTCCTATAAAAAAAAGATATTATTCAAAAATTTCCTATAAAAATAAGAAATTTTTAAAAAATTTCCCATAAAATTAAGAAATTTTTGAAAAATTTCTTATCAAAAAAAGAAATTTTTAAAAAATTTCCTAGAAATATAAGAAATTTAAAAAAATCCTATAAAAATAAGAAATTTTTGAAAAATTTTCTTTAAGAAAACCGAAATTTTTTAAAAGTGTTGCTTAGAGAAATAGGAAATTTTTGACAGTTTAATTTTGTTGCCTAGTGTTATTATATGAAACAAAAGTAATTAACAAAAATTCATTTCTTAGTCTATGAAGAAAGATATTAAAAGAATTACATTTTTTTTAAATGGAAAAAAAAATATATAACAAATTCAAAAGTTAACAACACCCAAAAGACAAAAAAATTATTATTATAATAAAGAGAAATAGAATATTTAACTAAATTTAAAAACAAAGAAGCTAATCATTAAAACAAATAAATAAAAAATAAATAAAGAAAAAACATTAATTCTAATTTATATAAAATATAAACGAATTGAAATTAATTTTACAAAAAAAATAAAAAAATAGAAATAAAATCACAGGAGAAAATAAAGTAGAGAAGAAATGTTAAAAAGAAAATGAAAACCGACAAAGAAAAAACTCAAAAGAAATCGTTTAAGCTAAAAAAACATAAATTAAATCCAAATACGTATTAAAAACAAAATAATTAATATTTAAAAAAAAAACTGAAAAAATTAAACAACATTTGCCAAATACCACAAAAATTAATGAGAAAAAAAACGAACTCCAAACAAAAAATGTTATTGCTTTAAGGCAATAAATTAAAAATTAAAAAATTAATTAAAAATAAAATGAAATTGCAAATACAAATAATAAAAGTAAAAAAATAATTAATAAAAAAACTTGTTGATTTTTATATTTGATACAAAATAATTATTCTTATATATTTAGGAGAAATAAAATAAAATGAAATGAAATAAATGAACTTAAACTCATATTAAATTAAATAATTAAATTAAATGATTTTTTATCAAAGAAGAAAATTTAAAAAATAAATTTCATTAAAAAAGCCCCCATAAAACATCCAACAGTTAAAGAATATTTATCATAAAGTCTCATATAACAAATAAATAATTATACATTTGAATAAATTAAATAACTTTTTTTACCATAATTAAACATTAAACAAAATAAAATATTTAACAAAATTAATTAACACAAACAATAATAAATTTTATATTGAATTACCCAAAAACAATAAATAAATAAAATCCAAAAGGGCTGAAGATATTATTCCAATTTTTAAAAAATTTCCTAGAAAAAAGTAACTTTTAAAATAATTTCCTTTAATAAAAAGATATTTTTAAAAACTTCCTATAAAAATAAGAAATTTTTGAAAAATTTCCTATAAAAATAACAATTTTTTGAAAAATTTCCTATAAAAATAACAATTTTTTGAAAAATTTCCTCTAAAAATAAGAAATTTTTGAAAAATTTCCTATAAAAATAAGAAATTTTTGAAAAATTTCCTATAAAAATAAGAAATTTTTGAAAAATTTCCTATAAAAATAAGAAATTTTTGAAAAATTTCCTATAAAAATAAGACATTTTTGAAAAATTTCCTATAAAAATAAGAAATTTTTGAAAAATTTCCTATAATAATAAGAAATTTTTGAAACATTTCCTATAAAAATAATAAATTTTTGAAAAATTTGCTCTAAAAATAAGAAATTTTTGAAAAACTTCCTATAAAAATAAGAAATTTTTGAAAAAATTCCTCTAAAAATAAGAAATTTTTGAAAAATTTCCAATAAAAATAGGAAATTTTTGAAAATTTCCAATAAAAATAAGAAATTTTTGAAAAATTTCCTCTAAAAATAAGAAATTTTTTAAAAATTTCCTATAAAAATAAGACATTTTTGAAAAATTTCTTATAAAAATAAGAAAACTTTGGAAAATTTTCTTATAAAAGTAAGAAATTTTTAAAAAATTTCTTATAAAAATAAGAAATTTTTGAAAAATTTCCGAAAAAATTTAAAAGATTTTGAAAAATTTGCTATAAAATAAGAAATTTTTGAAAAATTTTCTATAAAAATAAGAAATTTTTAAGAAATTTCCTATAAAAATAAGAAATTTTTGATAAATTTCCTATAAAATAAGAAATATTTAAAGAAATTTCTGCAAAATTTTCTATAAACTTTTTAAAAAATTTCCCTTTAAAATAAGAAATTTTTAAAAAATTTCCTTTAAATATTAGAAATTTTTTAAAAATTTCTTATAAAATTTAAAAAATTTAATTTAAAAAAAAATCATATAAGTAAGAAATTTTTAAAAATTTTCCTTTAAAAATGAGAAATTTTAAAAACTTTAAAAAAATACTTTCCAAAAATAAGAAATTTTTGGAAAATTGTATATCAAAAAAAATGCCTATTAATTCTATGAAGTATTTAAAAATCTACAGGTAATCGGTCTACTTTAGCGATTAGCAAACGAGAATTATGTCCACGTTTTGATTATGGCTTATTTGTATTTTTAAACTTTCTAAATAAAATTGTTTTGTTTTTTAAATCAAATAACAATTGATTTTCATAATTTGAAAATCATAACAAACTTTAAGGGCAATTAGAAATTTTTCAGCCCTTTGGTTAAATTAACAAAAAATTATACAATTTTAAATAAAGCCTCCCTTTACATCAAATAAAATCCAAATAATAAAACCAATTCTTACAAGTCCTACCCAAAAATCTATAACAAAAAAATTTTACTGATTAAAAAATACAATAAAATTTTAAAGAAAAATTCAAATAATAAACAAGAATTAGTGACTATCAAAATTGGATCTTCCAAAAGCAAAAAAATATAAGGAAATATAAAATAAAAAATTAAACAAAAACATTTAAATGAGAAGAAAAACTAAAATTTTTATAAGCAACAAAAAGTTTTTATAATTTCAAAAAAAGTTTACGAGAAAAAAATAAAAATAAGTTTTACAAACTGGAAAAAGTTTTTAAAAACTAAATCAATTGGAAAAAAAATTTCTGAAAAAAATTAAGAAATTTTTGAAAAATTTCTCAAAAAGTAAGAAATTTTTGAAAAAATTCTTACAAAAATACTAAAATTTTTGAAAAATTCCCTACAAACGTAAGAAATTTTTGAAAATTTTCTATAAAAATGAGAAATTTTTGAAAAATTTCCTATAAAAATAAGAAATTTTTGAAAATTTTCCTATTCAAATAAGAATTTTTGAAAGATTTCTTTTAAACATAAGAAATTTTCAAAAAATAAGTAAAAATTTTTGAAAATTTTCCTATAAAAATAAGACATTTTTGAAAAATTTCCTATAAAAATAAGAAATTTCTGAAAATTTCTTATAAAAATAAGAAATTTTTGAAAAATTTTCTATAAAAATAAGAAATTTTTGAAAACATTTCTTATTAAAATAAGAAATTTTTGAAAAATTTTCCATAAAAATAAGAAATTTTGAAAGATTTCTGAAAAATTTCTTATATAAATAAGAAATTTTTGAAAAATTTCTTATAAAAATAAGAAATTTTTGAAAAATTTCTTATAAAAATAAGACATTTTTGAAAAATTTCTTATAAAAATAAGAATTTTTGAAAAATTTCTAATAAAAGTAAGAAAGTTTTAAAAAATTTCCTATAAAAATAAGAATTTTTTAAAAAATTTTTGAAAAATTTACTAAAAATATATAAAATATGTTTGAAAAGTTTCCTAAAAAAATAAGAAATTTTTTTTAAAAAATTTTCTATAAAAATAAGAAATTTTTGAAAACATTTCTTATTAAAATAAGAAATTTTTGAAAAATTTTCATAAAAATAAGAAATTTTGAAAGATTTCTGAAAAATTTCTTATAAAAATAAGAAATTTTTGAAAAATTTCTTATAAAAATAAGAAAATTTTGAAAAATTTCTTATAAAAATAAGAATTTTTGAAAAATTTCTAATAAAAGTAAGAAAGTTTTAAAAAATTTCCTATAAAAATAAGAATTTTTTAAAAGATTTTTGAAAAATTTACTAAAAATATATAAAATATGTTTGAAAAGTTTCCTAAAAAAATAAGAAATTTTTAAAAAATTTCGTAGAAATATAAGAAATTTTTGAAAATTTTCCTATAAGCATAAGAAACTTTTGAAAAGTTTCCTATAAAATAAAGAAATTTTTGAAAATTTTCCGATAAAAATAAGAAATTTTTGAAAAATTTTCGATAAAAATAAGAAATTTTTGAAAATTCTCCTTTCAAAGTAAAAAATTTTTGAAAAAATTCCTTTAAAAATAAGAAACATTTGAAAATTTTCATATAAAAATAAGAAATTTTTGAAAATCTTCTATTGAAAAAAAAAATTTTTAAATTTTCCTATAAAATTAAGAAATTTTGGAAAATTGTTTTATAAAAATAAGAAATTTTTGAAAAGTTTCCTATAAAAATAAGAAACTTTTAAAATTTTCGTATAAAAATTAAAAATTTTTGAAAAATTTCCTATAAAAATAACAAATTTTTGAAAAATTTTCTTAAAATAAGAAGATTTTTAAAAATTTCCTATAAAAATAAGAAAATTTTAAAAAATTATCTATAAAAATAAGAAATTTTTAAAAAATTTTCCTATAAAAATACGAAATTTTTGAAAAATTTCCTATAAAAATAAGAAATTTTTTAAAACAATTCCTTAAAAATAAGAAATTTTGAAAAATTTCCTATAGAAATAAGAAATTTTTGAAAAATTTCTAATGAAAATTAGAAATTTTTGAAAAGTTTCCTATAATAATAAGAAAATTTTGAAAAATTTTCTATAAAAAATATAATTTTTTTAAAAATTTCCTTTAAAAATAAGAAATTTTTAAAAAAATTCCTTTAAAAATAAGAAATTTTTGAAAAATTTCCTATATAAACAAAGAAGTTTTTAAAAAATTTCCTATAAAAATAACAAGTTTTTAAAAAAATTACTATAAAAATAAGAAATTTTTGAAAAATAAAACATTTCTGAAAAAAGGTAAGATTTTTTTTTAAATTTTCCTATAAAAATATGAAATTTTTGAAAATTTCCTATAAAAAAAATGAAATTTCTGAAAAATTTCCTACAGAAATAAAAAAATTTTGAAAAATTTCCTATAAAAGATTATAAATTTTTAAAAAAATAAAAAAAAAAACAATAATTTCGGTTTGTTTTTAAATTATTCTCGTAAACTTTAAGTTCACTTTAAAAATTCTTTTTTTTTAAAGATAAAAAAACCTAAACAAAATAATTTTAGATAAATAAAAATTGAAAATGTTTATTGAATTTAAATGTTGGTAGTTGTAAAATAAAAGAAATAATTAACAAAAAAAATCTAAAATATAAAAAAAAACAGAAAACTACACGTTATGATACACTTTTTATAAATATTTTGTTTTTGTTTTATATAATTTAAAATTTTTTTAATTTTTTATTAAAAAAAAAAGAAAAACAAAGACGAAAAATTTAAGAAAATATAAGGTTATTGGTTTCATAGAGCACTTACGTTTTGCAATAAATGAGAAAATTTAAAATATAAGATTAAAAAAAAATCAACAAATAAAATATTAAAAGAAAAAACAGATAAAATTAAAGAAGATTAAAGTTAAAATTGTTGTTAAAAATTTAAAATAAAATTAAACAAAATTTTAAAAAAATATTTAAAATTAAGAGAAAAAATTTAAAAACAAATGAAATGATAAAAAATGAATTATAAAATAAATTTTAAAGAATATGATTTTAATTAATTTTAATTAAAGATTTTATTACCAGAAAAAAACGTATAATTTATTGTTTAAGTTTGTATAAAACGAAAATGAAAAAATAAAGGGTTTACTTTTGTGAACTTTATAACAAAAAAAATATTTAATTAGAAGAAATAATAAATAATACAGTTCGGTTTATTTAAATATACCCAACTAAAAGACCTTAGTAAATTGACTATATAGAGAAATCGGCTAGAGCAAATTGTTCAATTTTTGAAAACTTTTCTTTTAAAATAAAATAAATTTTTGAAAAATTTCCTATAATAATAATAAAAAATTTTTGTAAAATTTTCTATAAAAATAAGAAATTTTTTAAAAAATTCTTATAAATTTAAGAAATTATTGCAAAATTTCTTATCAAAATGCGAAATTTTTGAAAAATTTTCTTGAAAAATAAAAAATTTTTGAAAAATGTCCTTTAAAAAAAATAAGAAATTTTAAAAAAATTTCTTATAAAAATAAGAAATTTTTGAAAAATTTCCAAAAAAAAAAAATAAGAAAATTTTGAAAAAATTTCCTATCAAAAAAATAAATTTTAAAAAAATTTCGTATAAAAATAAGAATTTTTTTAATAATTTCCTAAAAATAAGAAATTTTTGAATGATTTCCTAAAAATAAGAAATTTTTGAAAAAATTTTAAAAATTTCCTATAAAAATAAGAAATTTTTGAAAAATTTCATATAAAAATGAGATATCTTAGAAAACTTTCTGATAAAAATATGAAATTTTTGAAAAGTTTCTTATAAAAATTAGAAATTTTTGAAAATTTTCTTATAAAAAATATGAAATTTTTCCTTTAAAAATAAGAAATTTTTGAAAAAAAAATTATAAAATAAGAACTATTTGAAAAATTTCTTATAAAAATAAGAAATCTTTAAAAATTTCCTATAAAAATAAGAAATATTGAAAATTTTCCTATAAAAATAAGAAATTTTTGAAAAATTTCTTATAAAAACAAGAAACTTTTTAAAAATTTCTTAAAAAAATAAGAAATTTTTGAAAAATTTCTTATAAAAATTAGAAATTTTTGAGAAATTTCTTATAAAAATAAGAAATTTTTGAGAAATTTCTTATAAAAATAAGAAATTTTTGAAAAATTTCTGATAAAAATAAGAAATTTTTGAAAAATTTCCTATAAAAATAAGAAATTTTTGAAAAATTTCTTCAAAAAATAAGAATTTTTTGAAAAATTGCTTAAAAAAATAAGAAAATTTTAAAAAAATTCTTATAAAAATAAGAAATTTTTGAAACATTTCTTATCAAAATAAGAAATTTTTGAAACATTTCTTATAAAAATAAGAAATTTTTGAAAAATTTCTTATAAAAATAAGAAATTTTTGAAAAAATTCTTATAAAAATAAGAAATTTTTGAAAAAATTCTTATAAAACTAAGAAATTTTTGAAAAATTTCTTATAAAAATAAGAAATTTTTGAAAAATTTCTTATAAAAATAAGAAATTTTTGAAAAATTTCTTATAAAAATAAGAAATTTTTGAAAAAATTCTTATAAAAATAAGAAATTTTTGAAAAAATTCTTATAAAACTAAGAAATTTTTGAAAAATTTCTTATAAAAATAAGAAATTTTTGAAAAATTTCTTATAAAAATAAGAAATTTTTGAAAAATTTCTTATAAAAATAAGAAATTTTTGAAAAATTTCTTATAAAAATAAGAAATTTTTGAAAAATTTCTTATAAAAATAAGAAATTTTTGAAAAATTTCTTATAAAAATAAGAAATTTTTGAAAAATTTCTTATAAAAATAAGAAATTTTTGAAAAATTTCTTATAAAAATAAGAAATTTTTGAAAAATTTCTTATAAAAATAAGAAATTTTTGAAAAATTTCTTATAAAAATAAGAAATTTTTGAAAAATTTCTTATAAAAATAAGAAATTTTTGAAAAATTTCTTATAAAAATAAGAAATTTTTGAAAAATTTCTTTTAAAAATAAGAAATTTTTGAAAAATTTCTTATAAAAATAACAAGTTTTGGAAAAATTTCTTATAAAAATAAGAAATTTTTGAAAAATTTCTTATAAAAATAAGAAATTTTTGAAAAATTTCTTATAAAAATAAGAAATTTTTGAAAAATTTCTTATAAAAATAAGAAATTTTTAAAAAATTTCTTTAAAACAATAAGAAATTTTTGAAATATTTCCTATAAAAATAAAAAAAAATTATGAAAAATTTCTTATAAGAATAAGAAATTTTTGAAATTTTTTTTGCAAAAATAAGAATTTTTTTTAATTTTCTAAAAAAATAAGAAATTTTTGAAAAATCTATATATATATAAATCATTGCCACTTTTCTTTGTAACTCTATAACTCAAGAACGGGCTCACAATTCCAAAGCAAATATTTAGGCTTTATTTGGACTATATAGTAGACGGTTTATGAGAAGTTTGTTTAAAAGCTATCTAGCGGTTTTTGATTTATCACATATTTTGTAACAAATTAATTAGTATTTTTTTTAGAATTTATAAAATCCATGGAAATTTTTTAAATTTATATATTAAACAATATGTAAATATAAAAAATTTCCATGGATTTTATAATCTCTAAAAAATAACTAATTAATTTGTTTCCAGATATTGTATAAACTCTTTAATATCTACTCTATATATATCTATTTATCACATTTTTTGCAACAAATTAGTGTTTTTGGAGTTTTTAAAATCCATGGAAATTTTTTATATTTAAATACATATTGTATAAAATAGTTTCAATATATTGAATAAACTCTATAAATTATCATCTTCTATATATATAAAAATTTGATCATCTTTAGCAAAGTTGTTGCCCATGAACCGACGAACAAAACCAAGTTGGTGTGACCAAGTTCCGACAGGTGGCGCCACTGAAAATTACTCAAATTGAATTAAATCGTGAACTATTAATTTGACCATGTTACGATGTTTAGCAAAGCTGTTTCGCATGGGCCGACGAGCGTTTCTACGTTAATATGAGCAATTCCCATCAGTTGCTCCGCAGATAATTACTCAAAATTAATTAAATCATAAACTGTGCATTTGATCATGCTATTATCTTTTTTGCAACAAATTAGTGTTTCTTGGAGTTTTTTAAAATCCATGGAAATTTTTTATATTTATATACGTATTGTATAAAATAGTTTTCATATATTGTATAAACTCTATAAATTATCTTCTTCTATATGTATACAAATTTTATCATGTTATGATCTTAAGCAAAGTTGTTGCCCATGAACCGACGAACATTACCAAGTTCCGACAGATGGCGCCACTGAAAATTACTCAAATTGAATTTATCTTATAAAAATAAGAAATTTTAAAAAGATTTCTATAGTTTTAACTGTGGAGTAATATCTGCTTATTAACTTCTACAAATATTAAACAATTCTCTGCAGCCGATATCTTAATATAGTATTTTTTCTATGACATTTTGTTTGGGTTTATTTATGCGAATAGGACTGTATTTAATAAAGCAAATAATGTTAGTAAATTTAAGCCAAAGGAAGAATATATTGATCATAAAAAAAAACGAAGTATTAAAAATATAAAATTGTAACAATTTAATAACAAAATAAAAAAACAGCATTAAAACCTTAAATAAACAGAAATAATGAAGAAAAGAAAAATCCAAATTAAAAAATAAAATTTAAAACAATAAAATTATATAAAAAAAAATAAAACTCAAGACAAGTCCTCTAACCAAAAAACGCCCCCTTAAAACTAAAACGTATAAAATTTAAAAATTTAAAAAAATAAAACCATAAATTAAAAAACCAAAATATTATCAAAAAAAAAAACAAAGAAATCCCCCAGAAAAAAATTCATGTTAACATTAAAGATAATGACAAAAATAAGAATTAAATAAAAGAATAAGGATTATTAAAAATAATTAAATAATAACTAAAACTGAAATCATATTAAAAGAAAAATGAAAAAAAAAACAGATATAAAAACAGAAATAAAAATTAAATAATTACACACAAATAAATGTTTAGAAAAGGTTTTAATTTAAAAAAATGAAAAAAAAAATATTAAAAATAATTAACAAAAAAAAGAAATTATGTGAAAAAATTGAAAAAAAAATGTTTGTCAATATTATGTTATTTATATATTGAAAGGAAAAAATTATTAAGAAAAAAACAATTGTATCTATGTGTATGTTATTATTATTAACAAATTTACAGTCCGATTCACTTGAATACAACCAACCAAAAGGCCTTAGGAAAATGATTATATTAAGAAATCGCCTGAAGTAAATCGATTAATTTTCATAGGAGATATGGAAAAATTTTTGGATAAAATATCAAACCTTAAACCTAAAGATTTCTCCGGATTCTCAAGTGAGGATCAGCAGGCCCCCTGATGTCCCTACGAACATTCCAGAGGGGCCACTAAAAAAACTAACAAATTTTACTTGCCAAAAATGAACCAATTTCCTCCAGTCAATTTCTTTATACAGTCACTCTATTAAGCCATTTTGGTTGGGTATATTGAACTAAACCGGACTGTATCTTTAACTATTTGATTTTCTTTTCTATTAATAATAATTTGTATGTTAAAATTAATTTCAATTATTATTATCTATTATTATTGTATAATTATTAAATATTATTTTTAACAAAAAAGTGCTTGCCAAAAAAAAACCCGAAAAAACCAAATAATTTAGCAAGTATTTTGAGTAAAAGATTCATTTTAAATAAAGAAAAATAAAAAAAAATATTAAATTGAAAAACTAAGGAATTTCTTCTAAAAGTTAAAAAACAACTGTAAGTATCAAATTGGCTGTAGCTTCTTAAATAAGCCTTCAATCGAGAAAATACTTAATTTTTGGGATCACATTAAATTTTTATTAGAAAACCCTAAAATAAGCCTCCAATCGAGAAAATACTTAAATTTTGTGATCATTTTCATCAATGCCACTTTTCGTTGTAACTCTATAACTCAAGAACGGGCTCACCTATCCAAACCAAATGTTCAGGCTTTGTTTGGACTATTAAGTAGATGGTTAATGTGAAGTTTGCTCAAAACCGGTAGAGCGGTTCTTCATTTATCACATTTTTTGCAACAAATTAGTGTTTCTTGGAGTTTTTAAAATCCATGGAAATTTTTTATATTTACATACATATTGTACAAAATAGTTTCCATATATTGTATAAACTCTATAAATTATCTTGATCACGTAATGATCTTTAGCAAAGTTGTTGCGCATGAAAAGTCGAACGACCAAATTTCGACAGGTGGCGCCACTGAAAACTGCTCAAATTGAATTTAATTGCGAACTATTAATTTCATCATGCTACGATATTTAGGAAAGTTGTTTCGCATGAGCCGACCAGAGTTTCTAAGTTGGTATGACCAATTCGAGAAAATACACAGAATTTGTGATCATTTTGATTTTTTTTATGAAAAACCTAAAATCGAGATAATACTTAAAATTTGTGAACACTTTAAATTTTTATATGAAAAACCTAAAATAGGCTGTAGTTTCTTAAATAAGCGTCCAAACGAGAAAATACTTGAAATTTGTGATCATTTTGATTTTCTGTATGGCAAACCAAAAATTGGCTGCAGTTTCTTAAATAAGCCTCTAAACGAGAAAATACTTAAATTTTTGGATCAATTCATATTTTAATATGAAAAACCTAAAATTATTTGTAGTTTCATAAATAAGCCTCCAATCGAGAAAATACTTGAAATTTGTGATCATTTTGATTTTTTGTATGAAAAACCTAAAAATGGCTGTTTGATTTTTTGTATGAAAAACCTAAAATTGGCTGTAGTTTCTTAAATATGCGTCCAATCGAGAAAATACTTGAAATTTGTGATCATTTTGATTCTTTGTATGAAAAACCTAAAATTGGCTGTAGTTTCTTAAATATGCGTCCAATCGAGAAAATATTTGAAATTTGTGATCATTTTGATTTTTTCTATGAAAAACCTAAAAATGGCTGTAGTTTCTAAAATATGCGTCCAATCGAGAAAATATTTGAAATTTGTGATCATTTTGATTTTTTCTATGAAAAACCTAAAAATGGCTGTTGTTTCTTAAATATGCGTCCAATCGAGAAAATACTTGAAATTTGTGATCATTTTGATTTTTTGTATGGAAAACCTAAAAATGGCTGTAGTTTCTTAAATATGCGTCCAATCGAGAAAATACTTGAAATTTGTGATCATTTTGATTTTTTGTATGGAAAACCTAAAAATGGCTGTAGTTTCTTAAATATGCGTCCAATCGAGAAAATACTTGAAATTTGTGATCATTTTGATTTTTTGTATGGAAAACCTAAAAATGGCTGTATTTTCTTAAATATGCGTCCAATCGAGAAAATACTTGAAATTTGTGATCATTTTGATTTTTTGTATGGAAAACCTAAAAATGGCTGTAGTTTCTTAAATATGCGTCCAATCGAGAAAATACTTGAAATTTGTGATCATTTTGATTTTTTGTATGAAAAACCTAAAAATGGCTGTAGTTTCTTAAATATGCGTCCAATCGAGAAAATACTTGAAATTTGTGATCATTTTGATTTTTTGTATGAAAAACCTAAAAATGGCTGTAGTTTCTTAAATATGCGTCCAATCGAGAAAATACTTGAAATTTGTTATCATTTTGATGTTTTGTATGAAAACCTAAAACTGGCAGTAGTTTCTTAAATAAGCGCCCAATCGAGAAAATCCTTGAAATTTGTGATCATTTTGATTTTTTTTTTTTTTTTTTTTTTTGAAAAACCAAAAATCGAGAAAATACTTAAAATTTCTGTTCACTTCAAATTTTAATATGAAAAACTTAAAATTGTTTGTAGTATCATAAATAAGCCTACAAATGAGAAAATACTTGAAACTTGTGATCATTTTGATTTTTTGTATGAAAAACCTAAAAATGGCTGTAGTTTCTTAAATATGCGTCCAATCGAGAAAATACTTGAAATTTGTGATCATTTTGATTTTTTCTATGAAAAACCTAAAAATGGCTGTAGTTTCTTAAATATGCGTCCAATCGAGAAAATACTTGAAATTTGTGATCATTTTGATTTTTTGTATGAAAAACCTAAAAATGGCTGTAGTTTCTTAAATATGCGTCCAATCGAGAAAATACTTGAAATTTGTGATCATTTTGATTTTTTGTATGAAAAACCTAAAAATGGCTGTAGTTTCTTAAATATGCGTCCAATCGAGAAAATACTTGAAATTTGTGATCATTTTGATTTTTTCTATGAAAAACCTAAAAATGGCTGTAGTTTCTTAAATATGCGTCCAATCGAGAAAATACTTGAAATTTGTGATCATTTTGATTTTTTCTATGAAAAACCTAAAAATGGCTGTAGTTTCTTAAATATGCGTCCAATCGAGAAAATACTTGAAATTTGTGATCATTTTGATTTTTTGTATGAAAACCCTAAAAATGGCTGTAGTTTCTTAAATATGCGTCCAATCGAGAAAATACTTGAAATTTGTGATCATTTTGATTTTTTGTATGAAAAACCTAAAAATGGCTGTAGTTTCTTAAATATGCGTCCAATCGAGAAAATACTTGAAATTTGTGATCATTTTGATTTTTTGTATGAAAAACCTAAAAATGGCTGTAGTTTTTTAAATATGCGTCCAATCGAGAAAATACTTGAAATTTGTGATCATTTTGATTTTTTGAATGAAAAACCTAAAAATGGCTGTAGTTTTTTAAATATGCGTCCAATCGAGAAAATACTTGAAATTTGTGATCATTTTGATTTTTTGAATGAAAAACCTAAAAATGGCTGTAGTTTTTTAAATATGCGTCCAATCGAGAAAATACTTGAAATTTGTGATCATTTTGATTTTTTGTATGGAAAACCTAAAAATGGCTGTATTTTCTTAAATATGCGTCCAATCGAGAAAATACTTGAAATTTGTGATCATTTTGATTTTTTGTATGGAAAACCTAAAAATGGCTGTATTTTCTTAAATATGCGTCCAATCGAGAAAATACTTGAAATTTGTGATCATTTTAATTTTTTGTATGAAAAACCTAAAAATGGCTGTAGTTTCTTAAATATGCGTCTAATCGAGAAAATACTTGAAATTTGTGATCATTTTGATTTTTTGTATGAAAAACCTAAAAATGGCTGTAGTTTTTTAAATATGCGTCCAATCGAGAAAATACTTGAAATTTGTGATCATTTTGATTTTTTGTATGAAAAACCTAAAAATGGCTGTAGTTTCTTAAATATGCGTCTAATCGAGAAAATACTTGAAATTTGTGATCATTTTGATTTTTTGTATGAAAAACCTAAAAATGGCTGTAGTTTCTTAAATATGCGTCCAATCGAGAAAATACTTGAAATTTGTGATCATTTTGATTTTTTGTATTAAAAACCTAAAATTGGCTGTAGTTTCTTAAATATGCGTCCAATCGAGAAAATACTTGAAATTTGTGATCATTTTGATTTTTTGTATGAAAAACCTAAAAATGGCTGTAGTTTCTTAAATATGCGTCCAATCGAGAAAATACTTGAAATTTGTGATCATTTTGATTTTTTGTATGAAAAACCTAAAAATGGCTGTAGTTTCTTAAATATGCGTCCAATCGAGAAAATACTTGAAATTTGTGATCATTTTGATTTTTTGTATGAAAAACCTAAAAATGGCTGTAGTTTCTTAAATATGCGTCCAATCGAGAAAATACTTGAAATTTGTGATCATTTTGATTTTTTGTATGAAAAACCTAAAATTGGCTGTAGTTTCTTAAATATGCGTCCAATCGAGAAAATACTTGAAATTTGTGATCATTTTGATTTTTTGTATGAAAAACCTAAAATTGGCTGTAGTTTCTTAAATATGCGTCCAATCGAGAAAATACTTGAAATTTGTGATCATTTTGATTTTTTGTATGAAAAACCTAAAAATGGCTGTAGTTTCTTAAATATGCGTCCAATCGAGAAAATACTTGAAATTTGTGATCATTTTGATTTTTTGTATGAAAAACCTAAAAATGGCTGTAGTTTCTTAAATATGCGTCCAATCGAGAAAATACTTGAAATTTGTGATCATTTTGATTTTTTGTATGAAAAACCTAAAAATGGCTGTAGTTTTTTAAATATCCGTCCAATCGAGAAAATACTTGAAATTTGTGATCATTTTGATTTTTTGGATGAAAAACCTAAAAATGGCTGTAGTTTTTTAAATATGCGTCCAATCGAGAAATTACTTGAAATTTGTGATCATTTTGATTTTTTGTATGAAAAACCTAAAAATGGCTGTAGTTTTTTAAATATGCGTCCAATCGAGAAAATACTTGAAATTTGTGATCATTTTGATTTTTTGAATGAAAAACCTAAAAATGGCTGTAGTTTTTTAAATATGCGTCCAATCGAGAAAATACTTGAAATTTGTGATCATTTTGATTTTTTGAATGAAAAACCTAAAAATGGCTGTAGTTTTTTAAATATGCGTCCAATCGAGAAAATACTTGAAATTTGTGATCATTTTGATTTTTTGTATGGAAAACCTAAAAATGGCTGTATTTTCTTAAATATGCGTCCAATCGAGAAAATACTTGAAATTTGTGATCATTTTGATTTTTTGAATGAAAAACCTAAAAATGGCTGTAGTTTTTTAAATATGCGTCCAATCGAGAAAATACTTGAAATTTGTGATCATTTTGATTTTTTGTATGGAAAACCTAAAAATGGCTGTATTTTCTTAAATATGCGTCCAATCGAGAAAATACTTGAAATTTGTGATCATTTTGATTTTTTGTATGGAAAACCTAAAAATGGCTGTATTTTCTTAAATATGCGTCCAATCGAGAAAATACTTGAAATTTGTGATCATTTTGATTTTTTGTATGAAAAACCTAAAAATGGCTGTAGTTTCTTAAATATGCGTCCAATCGAGAAAATACTTGAAATTTGTGATCATTTTGATTTTTTGTATGAAAAACCTAAAAATGGCTGTAGTTTTTTAAATATGCGTCCAATCGAGAAAATACTTGAAATTTGTGATCATTTTGATTTTTTGTATGAAAAACCTAAAAATGGCTGTAGTTTCTTAAATATGCGTCCAATCGAGAAAATACTTGAAATTTGTGATCATTTTGATTTTTTGTATGAAAAACCTAAAAATGGCTGTAGTTTCTTAAATATGCGTCCAATCGAGAAAATACTTGAAATTTGTGATCATTTTGATTTTTTGTATGAAAAACCTAAAAATGGCTGTAGTTTTTTAAATATGCGTCCAATCGAGAAAATACTTGAAATTTGTGATCATTTTGATTTTTTGTATGAAAAACCTAAAAATGGCTGTAGTTTCTTAAATATGCGTCCAATCGAGAAAATACTTGAAATTTGTGATCATTTTGATTTTTTGTATGAAAAACCTAAAAATGGCTGTAGTTTTTTAAATATGCGTCCAATCGAGAAAATACTTGAAATTTGTGATCATTTTGATTTTTTGTATTAAAAACCTAAAATTGGCTGTAGTTTCTTAAATATGCGTCCAATCGAGAAAATACTTGAAATTTGTGATCATTTTGATTTTTTGTATGAAAAACCTAAAAATGGCTGTAGTTTCTTAAATATGCGTCCAATCGAGAAAATACTTGAAATTTGTGATCATTTTGATTTTTTGTATGAAAAACCTAAAATTGGCTGTAGTTTCTTAAATATGCGTCCAATCGAGAAAATACTTGAAATTTGTGATCATTTTGATTTTTTGTATGAAAAACCTAAAATTGGCTGTAGTTTCTTAAATATGCGTCCAATCGAGAAAATACTTGAAATTTGTGATCATTTTGATTTTTTGTATGAAAAACCTAAAAATGGCTGTAGTTTCTTAAATATGCGTCCAATCGAGAAAATACTTGAAATTTGTGATCATTTTGATTTTTTGTATGAAAAACCTAAAAATGGCTGTAGTTTCTTAAATATGCGTCCAATCGAGAAAATACTTGAAATTTGTGATCATTTTGATTTTTTGTATGAAAAACCTAAAAATGGCTGTAGTTTCTTAAATATGCGTCCAATCGAGAAAATACTTGAAATTTGTGATCATTTTGATTTTTTGTATGAAAAACCTAAAATTGGCTGTAGTTTCTTAAATATGCGTCCAATCGAGAAAATACTTGAAATTTGTGATCATTTTGATTTTTTGTATGAAAAACCTAAAAATGGCTGTAGTTTCTTAAATATGCGTCCAATCGAGAAAATACTTGAAATTTGTGATCATTTTGATTTTTTGTATGAAAAACCTAAAAATGGCTGTAGTTTCTTAAATATGCGTCTAATCGAGAAAATACTTGAAATTTGTGATCATTTTGATTTTTTGTATGAAAAACCTAAAAATGGCTGTAGTTTTTTAAATATACGTCCAATCGAGAAAATACTTGAAATTTGTGATCATTTTGATTTTTTGTATTAAAAACCTAAAATTGGCTGTAGTTTCTTAAATATGCGTCCAATCGAGAAAATACTTGAAATTTGTGATCATTTTGATTTTTTGTATGAAAAACCTAAAAATGGCTGTAGTTTTTTAAATATGCGTCCAATCGAGAAAATACTTGAAATTTGTGATCATTTTGATTTTTTGTATTAAAAACCTAAAATTGGCTGTAGTTTCTTAAATATGCGTCCAATCGAGAAAATACTTGAAATTTGTGATCATTTTGATTTTTTGTAGTAAAAACCTAAAATTGGCTGTAGTTTCTTAAATATGCGTCCAATCGAGAAAATACTTGAAATTTGTGATCATTTTGATTTTTTGTATGAAAAACCTAAAAATGGCTGTAGTTTCTTAAATATGCGTCCAATCGAGAAAATACTTGAAATTTGTGATCATTTTGATTTTTTGTATGAAAAACCTAAAAATGGCTGTAGTTTCTTAAATATTGTTATGTTCAACCTATTAACTTCAATTAAAACTCGACCGATCGTGTAGGTGGTTCAATAGAAACTGATCTTTATTCAAATATCTTCTCTTAAAACTACCTTACTTACTAATCTCTCCACAAAGGGTATACCCCACGAACAATCGGGTTATCTCACTACACCTTCCCCTTTTGGAAAGAATGACCGAAGAATTTTAATTTTTTGAAAAATTATATAGATGTATCTTATACATAGTTAAAGCTTTTTTTTTTTTTTTTTTTTTTTTATTCAGTTAATATTTTTTAATTGGTTTTCATTTTTTTTTTTCTCTTATTAGTATTTAAAAGGTATATATAATTTTTTCAATTGAAATTTTGTTCATTAAATTCGAATTTCTTTAATCGATTTTTATGGACTTCTTGTGTTCTTTTTTCATCTATTTGAATTAAACAATTTCCTTTGTTGTTTACTTCTATTATTTTAAACGGTCCATTATAAAGGGATTGTAATTTATGGCCTGCATCATTTTGAATAAGTACGTAATCATTTGGTTTAAGTGTTTGAATTTTAACTTTCTTATCGTATTGAATTTTTTGTTGTTGTTTTGCTTTCTCGACTAGAGATTTCGCTCTACTTTGTGCGGATTGAAGTCTGAATTTAATTTCCTTCTCGTAAGCATCTACGTTATATATCGGTTCTATTTCATTAGTTTGAAGAAAATTCAAAGGATTCGGTAACTTTCCAAAAACCAATTCATACGGACAATAATTGTGCACAACCGATGGGGTTGTATTATAGCAATATGCGAAATACGGCATCCATTCGTCCCAGTCTGTTCTGTCAATAGACATGTAATGACGTAAATATTCGTTAAGTGTTCTATGAGACCTCTCTATTGTCCCCAAAGTTTGATGGTGATACGCTGTAGAAGTTGCATGAGTAATTCCTAATAGTTGGCATAGATTTTGCATTAATTGATTTTTGTACTCTGTACCCCTATCAGTAAGTATCTTTTTCGATGGTCCAAAAATTAAAATAAGTTTCTCAAAAATTGCTCTCGCTACTGTTACTGCGCTTTTATCCGCAACTGGTATGATGATTAAAAATTTGCTGAGATCGCACATAATAGTTACTGCATACTCATTACCAGTGTTGGATCTTATGAATGGGCCTACAGTATCTATTACGACTGTATCAAAAGTTTTACTAGGTGTTGGAGTAATTATTAAAGGTTCTATAGATTTTGGTACTGATTTATTCTTTTGACAGGGTAAACAAGATTTAACAAATTTTATGACGTCTTTTGTCATATTTTTCCAATGACAATAGTTTCTAAGCTTGT
The DNA here is from genome assembly GCA_933228675.1 of Stomorhina lunata. NCBI lineage: Eukaryota > Metazoa > Arthropoda > Insecta > Diptera > Rhiniidae > Stomorhina > Stomorhina lunata. The sequence continues at coordinate 141,058,055 of OW121740.1, read as the reverse complement.
TAAGTGTTCTAGTCACTCCGCAATGTCCACCTGACAATGGATCATTATGATAAAACGAAAGTAGGTTTTGTTTTTCTATGTCATCATGAATATATGTAATTTTTGGCGTTAACGCAATTATAATATTAGTTAAAAATTTTTCTGCAGAAATTTTAAAATCATTAATATTTACGTATTTAAAAATATCGTCATTTAAAGACATTTGTAACTTCGTTATATTCGCATTTTTTGCTTCCATATTTAGCTTTGAAAACAATCGTTTTAGAACGATTTCTTCATTAAAAATACAAGTATCTATATTCATGGACTGTACTAGACGTTTCCCCTTCATAAATTTTGCAATTGGGGGTTGTTTGAACAACTCAAATTTCAACCTTATTAACTTTTTCACCTCTCCGAAATTAGCTTCGTAAATTCTTGAATTAATTTTTGTACTGTCCGGAATATTTGTGTCATGGACTATTCTAGATTTAGTTTTAGACCTGGTCATTACCATTGCCACGTTTTGTGCATCAAGTTCCTTAATAAAATTAAAATCAATCCTAGACAAAGCATCTGCTCCGCAATTATTTTTACCTTTAATATATTCTACATCAAAATCGTATTCTTCTAAATCAAGCTTCATCCTAGTCAATTTCGATGAAGGGTTTTTTAATGAAAATAAATAGGTCAATGGTTTATGATCGCTTCTAATCAAAAATTTGTTCCCATACACGTACGGCCTAAAGTAGTTGACTGCCCAATGAATGGCTGTTAATTCTTGTTCTATGACTGATTTATTCGCTTCACCTTTCGTGAAAGCTCGCGATGCAAACGATATTGGTAATTGCATTCCATTGTGTTCTTGGCTGAGAATGGCTCCACAGGCAGTTTTGCTTGCGTCAGTGGTAATGCAAAATTTTTTCTGAAAATTAGGATATTGTAGTATTTGTGGCTTTAGCAGCATGTTCTTTAAATACTCAAATGATTTTTGACATTCTTTATCCCATTTGAAAACAATATTTTTGCGAGTTAGTTTTGTTATATTCAGTGCGTGTTTAGCGAAATTGGGAATAAAACGTCTGTAATAATTACAGAACGCTATAAAACGTTTAGCAGCTTCCGCATCAGTTGGTATGGGGTAGTCTTGAATTATTTTGAATTTAGAATCATCAGGTAATATTCCGAAATTAGTACATTTATGCCCCAGGAAAGTGACTTCAGTATTGAAAAATACACACTTATCAGGATGTAATTTTAAGTTATGTTTACGACAGGTTTCAAATACATTTCTAATATTTTTAAACATATGCTTCTCTGAGCAACCTACGATGATTAAATCATCCATATAAAGAAAGGCTTGTTGTGGTTTTAGACCCGCAAACGCTAGAGACATCATGCGCTGAAAAGAGTTAGGCGCAATTTTTAGCCCGTAAGGCAAACGCGTGAATCTAAATGATCCTTGATCGGTAGAAAACGAGGTGATGTCACGTGAACTCTCTTCTAACTCGATCTGATGAAAACCAGACATTAGGTCTACACAAGAAAAATATTTAGCTCTACCTAACTGGTCCAATATCTCGTCTATTCTAGGTAGGGGGTATTTGTCTGCTAACAATTTTTTATTTATTTGCCTATAATCAATCACCATTCGCCATCTTTTCGTACTTTCTCCTGGCAAAGCCTTCTTTGGGACTAAAAGAACAGGGCTATTGTATTCGGAACAGGATGGTTCAATGACTCCGTCTGCACGTAACTTATTAACTTGAGTGTCTATTTCAGCCTTTTGGGAATGAGGTATCCGATAATTTTTTATATAAACAGGTGTTTTTTCGGAAACTCTAAGTTTCTGTTTATAGAAATTGTTTGCAGTGATCTTTTCATTCTCAAGTGCAAAAATGTCACTGAATTCAGAGCACAAACTGGTTAATTGCGGTTTAACAAATGAAGGAAAATTTCTTGATAATTTATCTAAAATAACTTCTTTTCTATTTACGATGTCATCGCGAGGAGTAATGATTTTATAGTCATCGACTTTCTCTGTTTTTAAGTTTATATTGCTAAGCGTAATGTTCTCTAAATTTGCATTGAGAATTTTTATATAAGGACTTTCCTTAGAAATCAGACAGTTCTGAACGATAACATTTGGAGCTAATTCTTGATTTGGAACTAAAATGTCGCCATTTATGCTAATATTAATTTTTCGAAATACTTCAGACCTTGCTGGTATACTAACTGTATTTTCAGTTGGCCCCTGACGAATGTCTAATATGATATTATGAGATAAAAAGTTTGGCCTAATATGTAATTTATATGATCTATAATCCAGAAGACAATTATATTTAGTAATAAAATCAAGACCTAACAATCCATCACATGGAATAGGAAATTCCTTTTCTACTATGTGAAAAGTATGCCCAAGTGATTTGGTACCAATATACAGATTTCCATTTATTGAACCAGTGCTTTTAATACTACCTTCTCCGATGCCTTTTAAATTAACAATATTATTGGAATTTATTCGATTCTTACAGGCAATTGAATGTATTTTTATGAGCGATGTATCAGCGCCTGTATCAACTAAAAATGTTCTTTGCTCATTGGCAAAGTCTAATTCTAAAGTTACGTAGCTTGCTAAGTTTAAGTCTAACCTATAAATGTATGAAGATTTCTGAATACTTGTGTTTAATCCTCTGTTTCCCCTTGAGCCAGGGGACTCTCCAAGTTTCCCTGACTACTTTCAATCTGCCGAATACTACGTTGGTTCTGCCCACTCTGTCGTCGCCATGGTGGGTTCTGACGATAAGTAGCATTACTATTATTTCTATAGTTACTATTATTCCGGTTCTGTCTATTTTGATTGTAATTTCCTCTTCCTCTACTCTGATTGTTTTGAAAGTTCCTACCGCGCCTAGCAGAGTTGTTTCCATTGTTTTGACGAAAATGAAGGATTTGATTTACGGGTTGGGTATCCGTTGTCACGCTATTAAACTTTGCTACTGCCTCATTAATTGTATTAAACTGACCAGCCTCCATTATTAATCTTGCCCTATCATTACTTGAATTTTTAGAAAGTGCTTGTACAGCGATTTGAGTAGCGTATTTATTCGCTAATTCTGGACTAACTCCATCTGTCATATATGCGTTACTTAACGACTTGCAAAGATTCTCAATCTCCTTTGTATAGTCGCTAGCACTTTTATTTAGTTGTTTGGTATTTAAAATCTTACTGGAAAGGACTTCGACACTTTCACCTTTCACAACAGCTTTTAATCTTGCAATTATCTGTGTTATAGTGCTTTCCGTCGTTATAAAATTTCTAGAAGATCCGATCAATCTGGTTTTAATTAACTGTACGGCCAATGATTCGTGTTCCCCTTTTAAAGTATTCAGTAGATCAAGTGCATCGATAAAACGTTGCAAATTATTAATTGTGCCATCAAATTCAGGCAGCAATTTGCTAGCTAAAGTAATAAATTGGGTCTGGTCCGCCATAATATTTTCCTCCTCGGATTCTTCGTCACTTGCAATATCGAAGCCTATCACAATTGATTCTTCTAATGAAGCTGGTAGTGTTTTACTGACACCTAGCTAGGGTGTTCATTTTACTCGACTTTTAATTGTTTGAGTAATCAAATAACTTGAAAATGGGTTTTTTTAATTACTCGGAAAATCGATTAATCGTTAAAAATTACTCGAGTTAATCGAGTAAAAAATTTATCTTAAAATTACTCGAGTAAGATTTTTCTGTAATAAAACTATAGTGTTTTATTAACAAAAAATTTAACAATTCGCAATAAAAAACAAAAATAAATCCTGCGTTTGATTTAAAAGATTAGAAGGCTCTACGACTACCTTTATGTTTACAATGGAATCTTTAACTGGACTAAAGTAGGATCTACGATTATATTGCGTCCTTTAACTGAACTATAGTACTGTTACTATAGTAGGACCTACGATTACACAGAGATCTTCAACTAAACTATAGTAGTATCTACGAATACATTGGAGTCTTCGAGTGGACTATAGTAGGTTTTACGATAGCAATGGTACATTCAGCAAATCTATAACAGGAGCTACGATTACATTAGGACCTATAAATAAACAATAGTATAAATTACGAATACATTGGATACCAAGACAGGTCTATTGTATACTAGGCTATTTATATCTGAAATTACATTGACTATAATGGACTATATACACACAATAAACTACGAGTATATACAAGTTATAAATTACAAGTCTCGATTATTTCTTAGAATTGACAATGTTAAAATCCACGATTATTTCATAAATGGAAAATTTACTATATCAAAATCCTCGATTATTGCTTTAAATTAACTATAGTAGAACCATCAAATATTGCTTAAGATGGACCATAGAACGATAGATAATTGATTTAATTGGCCTTCATTTGAACCCTTTATTATTGCATAAAATGGAATATATCATTAGTAGCAGCAAATACTTTCGAGTCAAAGTTGGCCATTATTTGCGTGGCAGGGGACAATTTACAATCTTAGCTCTCCATTTAACCATCGTTTTTTTTTTTACAAACTTAACCACAAACTTAAAAATACTTACAAAATTATTGAAATAATTTTACTCGAGTAACTCGATTACTCGTGGAAAATTACTCAAATAAATCTTTATTTGAAATTAGCCATTTCATTTTACTCGAGCGATTAATCGATTTTATTTTTCCGATTAATCGAGCGAACATAACTCGAGTAAACACCCTACACCTAGCTTCTCCAAAATACTACTAAACTTTGATTTTAATTTCGATATCAACTGTTGGGTAGCTACTTTCTGTTCTTCCGTCAGGATATGTTGTAAATTCCTAGCTGTCGTTATAATATGATTGTAATGAATGGATAGTAGGTTTAAATGCTTTATTTGGGTGTGCTTGTGGGGCAAACTACTTTTGTTTAAGCATTTATATGACCTATCAAAACTAGCTTTATCGTTATCCAATTGTGATAATATTTCAGACCATATCGGTTTTTCGGGTTTATCTTCCGTCATTGGAACCACATATAGGGTAAGGTTAATATTTGTATATACAAATCAATGTAATTATGTCCTAGCTATTGGGAGATAATATCAGTAATAATTCGATTATTAGTCATCTACGATGAATCGCTATCAATAAAATTCATTCTTATGAGCATATGGTTTGTGCTAAAAGCAAAACAACAAAAAAAAAAATCTTTTTCCATTTAAACACTTCTCTGTAATAAAAAAAAATGGGTTTTGAGTGGTTATAATTATCTTAAGTTCATAAAAATCAATTTAAAAAAATTGTATGATTTCAATTTAGTACAAATATGAAATTCTTTAGTAATATGTATTTAAATATAGTGAATGAACGTTAAAAAAAATATTCGCTTTATTCTTTTTTTTTTTTATATATATATGTATTATATGTTTTTTTTTTTCTAATTATTTAGATATTTGAAATAGCAATGAAAATATTTCGTAAACCATTGCGCTTTCTTATGCTTGTAAATTTAGTTTGTAAATAAAAATGATTTGAAAAAGGTAATTAATTTTGGTTACAATATATGTTTCAATATACATATGTATTTATTTTTGTTTGGCTTATTTTTATACACTTATTTGTATATTATTATTATTGGTAAATTTTACTATTCAATATCCATGAAAATTCTTGTCATGAAATTAGTAGTGTTTTCTTCATTCGTGGTAACACTGTTTGCTACTCATTTATATATGTATATGTATTCATATACTTTTATCCCAGTAAAAATATATGGATTAATCCATAATCGAGCAACAAAGGAGTAATGACTTGTTCATCCATTTGGAGTAATAAGCGAGCTATCGAAACTTTTTATTTTGTTTTGTTGTTTATGCCTCGCTTAATACTCCAAATGGATCAACGAGGGATGCATCAGTTCGTTTTTTTCTTTGACATAACAAAAAATATTTTGCTCAAATTAAATTGGAATGGATCAAAAAATAAACAAATACAAATTTTTTTACTTTTTTTGTTTCGGTAATTGGTGAATTTTTAATTGCATGTTTTAAATAATATATTACGCGTTGTCTTTTATTTAAAACTAATTTGAACTAACTTTTAATTCTAGAGCTTTAGAAGAGGAAGCCCTACGCACAGCCGAAGAAGCTGCCGCACGTAAGGCTAAAGAAGAAACTGCTCGCCAGGCAGAAGAAGCCGCTTGTCAGTCAGAAGAGTCTGCACGTCTAGCCGAAGAACAACGCAAACGCCAAGAAGAGGAGGAAGAAATGAACCGTTTGGCTGAAATCGAAAGACAAGTTGAGGAAGCTATCAAGGCCGCCAAGGAAGCTGAACAAAAGTAGATAAAATCTACAATAAATTTTAAATTTTGCGCTTACATTTGAGTTTTCTTAATTTTCCAGAGCCCTTGAAGGCACGTTTCCAACATACATTAATAAAAATCAATATTTTCTTATTTTTGTAAAAAATAACCAAATTTGTATTTTATATAAATGTTTACTCCCTTTATGCTTCTTTAGGAGACAAAAACGATTACTCTCTCTGTCGTCATTTTCAAGACTAAAGGGAGCACTCCATAAGGAGCTTAAAAGGAGTGCTCGTGTCTGCGGACATGCTGTGTTAAAAATCCTATGAGTTTCGGAGTTTTTTAGAGTAATCCATTACTCGCAAAGGAGCGCTCCAAGAGTACTCTTTGGATGATCCTATTTTTTACTGGGATAAAATTTATATCCATAAATATGTTTGTCGACAATCAAACATACTCTTAAATAACTTTTGTCCGTTTTCAAACTTTATTTCCATATAAAAATGAAAATTGTACTCTTAAATGTATATATATTTTTTTTTCTCATTTGCAAATCAAATTTATAAAAACTCTTGAATTACATTCGCTCTCATTTGTTCTTTTATGTATGAAGAAGAAATGATATTATTTTAAATTCGTTTTTCTTTCTTGTTCATACGTATGTATGTTAATATTTAAAAATTCACTTATATATAAGTATGTATTTATAGGAAATTTTGCTCACAAATAAGAAAAAAAAAAAAAAAGAAAGGGTGTTGCGAAAAACTGTGTTATTTATTAATATTGTAGCATTTTATGCAACTTAGTTTCTTTTATGTTTAATTATATGAAATGATATATGAAATGATATAGGCTGATGTGTATATAAATTTAGAATTTTTCTTGACTTTAAAATTTATTAAAAAATAGATTATGGGTATGTAAGTTTATACGTGTAAATAAAATTAAATAAAAATGTTTACCCTTTTTTTTTTCTTAATTCATGTTTATGTGAGACATGTTGTTTATGTATGACAAAGCAAATTAAAAAAATTAAATGATTTTTTTTTTTCTTTTTTTTTTTTTAATTCTTTCTTCTCTTTTTTTTTAATTCTTTCTTCTCTTTTTTTTTTATACAAAGGTATAAATGTAAGTTTATTTATAACTTATAAATAATTATAAATTGTAAGTAACAAGGAAGGTTGAGAGGTATAAATGTATGTATTTAATAATTATATAAAAGTACATTTATAAATGTTTTAGGAATAGTAGAACAACAATAAATTTTAGAATATTAATAGGTATTTAATAATAAAAAAAATATATATATATAAATATAGGTTTGTAGAATAGATATTTTATAATAAAATTTATATAATTTTCTCATTTTTATCCATGTTGATTCGCTTGTATTAAATTTTCTGATAGGCTTACTGCAAAATTGTTGTTTTATCTCTGCGTTGAAAATAAAGGTTGTTTCTTTGCATGGTTCGCTGATGTTGTTATTCTTGTTGTTAAAATATTATCTCAGAAGTTTAGAGTTGTTGTGCATTTTTTTTTTTTCACATTGTGAAATAATTTAATATTGTTTTATTGTTTTATTACAAAAAAAATTAAATTCACTTTTTATTTTTGTAATTTAGTTTTTATTTGTTACCGTTTCACATATTATTTACTATGTTTATTTTCATTGGATTGTTTTTCTCATTTATTGTTTCTCTTCAATGTTGTTGTTTTTTTTTTTTTTCATTTTATTTTAATATTTTTACAGCTCTCAGTTCTAAGTCAACATTTTTTTTTTTTTTTTCACCTTAAGATGCGTTTTCTTTTTCTTTTTTTTCGATTATTTTTAATATATGTAGGTACGTGTTCAAAAAAATAATTTTTTTTTCTTTCTTAAATATGTTTCTTAAATATGCATCCAATCGAGAAAATACTTGAAATTTGTGATCATTTTGATTTTTGTATGAAAAACCTAAAAATGGCTGTAGTTTCTTAAATATGCGTCCAATCACGAAAATACTTGAAATTTGTGATCATTTTGATTTTTTGTATGAAAAACCTAAAAATGGCTGTAGTTTCTTAAATATGCGTCCAATCGAGAAATTACTTGAAATTTGTGATCATTTTGATTTTTTGTATGAAAAACCTAAAAATGGCTGTAGTTTCTTAAATATGCGTCCAATCGAGAAATTACTTGAAATTTGTGATCATTTTGATTTTTTGTATGAAAAACCTAAAATTGGCTGTAGTTTCTTAAATATGCGTCCAATCGAGAAAATACTTGAAATTTGTGATCATTTTGATTTTTTGTATGAAAAACCTAAAAATGGCTGTAGTTTCTTAAATATGCGTCCAATCGAGAAAATACTTGAAATTTGTGATCATTTTGATTTTTTGTATGAAAAACCTAAAATTGGCTGTAGTTTCTTAAATATGCGTCCAATCGAGAAAATACTTGAAATTTGTGATCATTTTGATTTTTTGTATGAAAAACCTGAAAATGGCTGTAGTTTCTTAAATATGCGTCCAATCGAGAAAATACTTGAAATTTGTGATCATTTTGATTTTTTCTATGGAAAACCTAAAAATGGCTGTAGTTTCTTAAATATGCGTCCAATCGAGAAATTACTTGAAATTTGTGATCATTTTGATTTTTTGTATGAAAAACCTAAAATTGGCTGTAGTTTCTTAAATATGCATCCAATCGAGAAAATACTTGAAATTTGTGATCAATTTGAATTTTTGTATGAAAAACCTAAAAATGGCTGTAGTTTCTTAAATATGCGTCCAATCACGAAAATACTTGAAATTTGTGATCATTTTGATTGTGGCTGTAGTTTCTTAAATAAGCGTCCAATCGAGAAATTACTTGAAATTTGTAATCATTTTGATTTTTTGTATGAAAAACCTAAAATTGGCTGTAGTTTCTTAAATATGCGTCCAATCGAGAAAATACTTGAAATTTGTGATCATTTTGATTTTTTGTATGAAAAACCTAAAAATGGCTGTAGTTTCTTAAATATGCGTCCAATCGAGAAATTACTTGAAATTTGTGATCATTTTGATTTTTTGTATAAAAAAACCTAAAATTGGCTGTAGTTTCTTAAATATGCGTCCAATCGAGAAAATACTTGAAATTTGTGATCATTTTGATTTTTTGTATGAAAAACCTAAAAATGGCTGTAGTTTCTTAAATATGCGTCCAATCGAGAAATTACTTGAAATTTGTGATCATTTTGATTTTTTGTATGAAAAACCTAAAATTGGCTGTAGTTTCTTAAATATGCGTCCAATCGAGAAATTACTTGAAATTTGTGATCATTTTGATTTTTTGTATGAAAAACCTAAAATTGGCTGTAGTTTCTTAAATATGCGTCCAATCGAGAAAATACTTGAAATTTGTGATCATTTTGATTTTTGTATGAAAAACCTAAAAATGGCTGTAGTTTCTTAAATATGCGTCCAATCACGAAAATACTTGAAATTTGTGATCATTTTGATTGTGGCTGTAGTTTCTTTAATAAGCGTCCAATCGAGAAAATACTTGAAATTTGTGATCATTTTGATTTTTTGTATGAAAAACCTAAAATTGGCTGTAGTTTCTTAAATAAGCGTCCAATCGAGAAAATACTTGAAATTTGTGATCATTTTGATTGTGGCTGTAGTTTCTTTAATAAGCGTCCAATCGAGAAAATACTTGAAATTTGTGATCATTTTGATTTTTTGTATGAAAAACCTAAAATTGGCTGTAGTTTCTTAAATATGCGTCCAATCGAGAAAATTCTTGAAATTTGTGATCATTTTGATTTTTTGTATGAAAAACCTAAAAATGGCTGTAGTTTCTTAAATATGCGTCCAATCGAGAAAATACTTGAAATTTGTGATCATTTTGATTGTGGCTGTAGTTTCTTTAATAAGCGTCCAATCGAGAAAATACTTGAAATTTGTGATCATTTTGATTTTTTGTATGAAAAACCTAAAATTGGCTGTAGTTTCTTAAATAAGCGTCCAATCGAGAAATTACTTGAAATTTGTAATCATTTTGATTTTTTGTATGAAAAACCTTAAATTGGCTGTAGTTTCTTAAATATGCGTCCAATCGAGAAAATACTTGAAATTTGTGATCATTTTGATTTTTTGTATGAAAAACCTAAAAATGGCTGTAGTTTCTTAAATATGCGTCCAATCGAGAAAATACTTGAAATTTGTGATCATATTGATTTTTTGTATGAAAAACCTAAAAATGGCTGTAGTTTCTTAAATATGCGTCCAATCGAGAAATTACTTGAAATTTGTGATCATTTTGATTTTTTGTATGAAAAACCTAAAATTGGCTGTAGTTTCTTAAATATGCGTCCAATCGAGAAAATACTTGAAATTTGTGATCATTTTGATTTCTTGTATGAAAAACCTAAAATGGCTGTAGTTTCTTAAATATGCGTCCAATCGAGAAAATACTTGAAATTTCTGATCATTTTGATTTTTTCTATGGAAAACCTAAAAATGGCTGTAGTTTCTTAAATATGCGTCCAATCGAGAAAATACTTGAAATTTGTGATCATTTTGATTTTTTGTATGGAAAACCTAAAAATGGCTGTAGTTTCTTAAATATGCGTCCAATCGAGAAATTACTTGAAATTTGTGATCATTTTGATTTTTTGTATGAAAAACCTAAAATTGGCTGTAGTTTCTTAAATATGCGTCCAATCGAGAAAATACTTGAAATTTGTGATCATTTTGATTTTTGTATGAAAAACCTAAAAATGGCTGTAGTTTCTTAAATATGCGTCCAATCACGAAAATACTTGAAATTTGTGATCATTTTGATTGTGGCTGTAGTTTCTTAAATAAGTGTCCAATCGAGAAAATACTTGAAATTTGTGATCATTTTGATTTTTTGTATGAAAAACCTAAAATTGGCTGTAGTTTCTTAAATAAGCGTCCAATCAAGAAATTACTTGAAATTTGTGATCATTTTGATTTTTTGTATGAAAAACCTAAAATTGGCTGTAGTTTCTTAAATATGCGTCCAATCGAGAAAATACTTGAAATTTGTGATCATTTTGATTTTTTGTATGAAAAACCTAAAAATGGCTGTAGTTTCTTAAATATGCGTCCAATCGAGAAATTACTTGAAATTTGTGATCATTTTGATTTTTTGTATGAAAAACCTAAAAATGGCTGTAGTTTCTTAAATATGCGTCCAATCGAGAAATTACTTGAAATTTGTGATCATTTTGATTTTTTGTATGAAAAACCTAAAATTGGCTGTAGTTTCTTAAATATGCGTCCAATCGAGAAAATACTTGAAATTTGTGATCATTTTGATTTTTTGTATGAAAAACCTAAAAATGGCTGTAGTTTCTTAAATATGCGTCCAATCGAGAAAATACTTGAAATTTGTGATCATTTTGATTTTTTGTCTGAAAAACCTAAAAATGGCTGTAGTTTCTTAAATATGCGTCCAATCGAGAAATACTTGAAATTTGTGATCATTTTGATTTTTTGTATGAAAAACCTAAAAATGGCTGTAGTTTCTTAATATGCGTCCAATCGAGAAAATACTTGAAATTTGTGATCATTTTGATTTTTTGTATGAAAAACCTAAAATGGCTGTAGTTTCTTAATATGCGTCCAATCGAGAAAATACTTGAAATTTGTGATCATTTTGATTTTTTGTATGAAAAACCTAAAAATGGCTGTAGTTTCTTAAATATGCGTCCAATCGAGAAATTACTTGAAATTTGTGATCATTTTGATTTTTTGTATGAAAAACCTAAAATTGGCTGTAGTTTCTTAAATATGCGTCCAATCGAGAAAATACTTGAAATTTGTGATCATTTTGATTTTTTGTATGAAAAACCTAAAAATGGCTGTAGTTTCTTAAATATGCGTCCAATCGAGAAATTACTTGAAATTTGTGATCATTTTGATTTTTTGTATGAAAAACCTAAAATTGGCTGTAGTTTCTTAAATATGCGTCCAATCGAGAAAATACTTGAAATTTGTGATCATTTTGATATTTTGTATGAAAAACCTAAAAATGGCTGTAGTTTCTTAAATATGCGTCCAATCGAGAAAATACTTGAAATTTGTGATCATTTTGAATTTTTGTATGAAAAACCTAAAAATGGCTGTAGTT